>APFE031642158.1:202055-246406 GCA_000404065.3 Pinus taeda
TCGATGTCAGCTTACATTATCACACATTGGGATTTGTGCAGTACCTTGGTTTCCATTTGACCCTATTGGTGGATACCTATCCTCTGTGTCAGCTTTCATTATTGGTTGGTTCAGAGGGTTTCTGTCGTGCGCAAGCTACATCTTGTGTACGCCGGAAACGTACTTCGGTTCGGTTACTACATCTTTTTTCATCCAATTCCTTCCACATTATTGGCCTACGGGTTACACTCGCTCTAGATTGATGAAGGATGCCTTAATGCCTTCCTTCTAGCGGATCTTTCCCTATCGACTCCGACCCATTGCTCTGGGGCAAAGATCTAGAGTCCATTTGGAAGTACCTTGGGGTTTTCAGTCATTAGTGGCAGATCCTTCGCTATCGACAGTGGGAAACCATCATTGTCTCATGATCGATAGATTCTTACAGGTGTTCGACTTCAGCTCATTTATTTGCACTTGTTAGTTTGTACTGGTTACCTTGACGCTCATTATCATTATCGGTGAGTAGTCTCGCGTTTGTTAATGGTATAAATCAATGACCGGTAATCAAACGATTTTTCACATGGTCGACTTCAGATCATTTATTCCCATGGTGTAGAAATGTACCTCGACGGTCGGTGAAGACCTCAGGTTGTATCAACATTCATTGGTTCACTTGACAGTTTCTCCTGTTGCTGCTACTTGATACCACTCCACCTTATATGTTGCAATCATTTATGGCGACATTCTATATGCTGACACCTGAGTTTGCAGTGTAGTACCATCCTTTTCCATCATGTTCAGTTGGTACCTTTTGGGATCAGTCTTTGATATCAGTGATCCGTTGTATCTTTCAGCATCATTGACAATTTTATATGTGATATTAAGACATGTACTTGTTCGATCATGATCATATGATCCATTATGTATTTTCCAGTCATTTATACTTGTATACTCAGTGGATCCGCTTGTACTTGATATGTGGACATGCTTGGCTTTCTATGAGCATGGGTATGCCCGCCTCAGACAATGTTTCTTTCTGATCTTCTTTTGTGGCTTGGCAGGCTGAATTCTGGTGAAGTACTCCTCGGTCTTTGGCAGATTTCCTTTCCATGTACTTTCTTAATATATTTTGGCCATCATGTACCCCTTCTGACCTCATATATTAGGGGGCATCTGTTATAGCTCCAAATCTCACTATTATGGTTTGTGATGCTGCACTCATGGCTTAGGGCAACCCCTCCTTCCAGACCTGGTCCAAAATCTAAAAAACAGTGTTTTATTCCCTGTACGCGACATTGCCCTGAGTTAAACGCGTGTATACGCAGGTTCATATATACCCAACTCGCGTATATGTATTAAAACACTTAAAAAAAATATACAACTCCTTATTTTCAGGCGGAGATCACGGGTTTTACCTGTTGATCACCTGTTAGTGCCTGTGGCCTCAACTGTTCCCAACCAGTTCCTAACTAAAAAACTACTTTGGAATTGGTATAAAAAGACATCAAAGGGAAGGCCTAATGGAGGAGGGAAGAGAGAGAAAGGTTACTATACTGAGATTTTCCCCCTGATCAGGTCTGAAGACCCTTATGCCTTCTTCACTTCCTCCATTTGTACAGGAAACCCTCGTTTCCTTGTGATTTGATGTTCATCCCTTAGTTATGGCATCATGGAGTGAGTCTTGGAAGGAGATATGTTAGAGGCTTGAGGCGGGACGGATCCAGAAGGAGGCTGAGCTTGGAGCCTTCAAAGGTTGCTCAGGTGATATTACTTTTTTTGTACTTTCTATTTGTCTTTAATAAAGAAACACGTTTTGATTCCCGATATGCTTCTTCTTTATGTTTATGATATTCATGTTTGAATTTCATGTATGAATGGATGTTTAAAAGTTTATAACTAACTTCCTTCTTGTATAACATAAAGATGATTTTTGTATAAATCTTTGTCCATATACTGTTGCATTCTTTGGAAATGTTGGTTTTGCAGGGCAAAGGAGCAAAAGGGATGTGAAGAAGGGTTTGGACTCTTGAGGAACTACCCGAACGTAGGACCTGAGGTACGTCCTTCTTACTTTAGAATTAGCTTTTGCTAGCTTAATGGCTGTGTGTGTGCATGTTTCTTTGTTTAGACAACTTTCAGTTTGCTAGGGTTCCACCCAAAAGCCCTAGGGGATAAAATCCCTCAACAGCAACTAAACCCATTAGAACTAATCAAAACCACCATTACAAACAGAAAAGAGTCTGATTTGGGGCTTTGACTAGGTAGTTTTCCTAAATGTTGTCATTTTTGGCCACTGTTACGGCCTAAATCTACCTCAGGCTGAAAAAGGCAAGATCTAGGATAAAATCAAACCACACTTAACCTGGTAGCTAGCCCTACGAGGTCGGGAGAGGGCTCTCTCCTTTTCAATATTAGAAAAAGATGGCCAATAAAGCTTGAGATGACTGATGTGAAGACTGATTTTAGGCTAGGTATGTGAGTTGAGGAGTTTGAATAAATTTAATTTTGGTTTTGCTGGCTCAAATGTGAAAGGCAGATTTGGGTCTGGGGAATGGACACAGTCTTGTAGAGATATTTATGGGGCGAGGAAGGAAAATAGTTTAGTACTTCAGATTGAATGAGATGGAGAGGTTTTAGACCGGTGAGGAGTTGGAGAGGACATGAAAGCCTCAGGGATCCTCTTCAAACGGCTGAAAACATAAATAACTAAACAAACCCTAGGTATAGCACTGCAACTTCAATGAATTCTACCTTTATCCTTGTTTCATTTAGTTAAGATGAATAGAGAGAGATGATGTCATACATAAACACATGTAAACTTGCATTACAGAAGGAAAAACAATACCAAATCAAGTTGCCACAAGAATCCCATAAAGTGCTACAAACCTTGGTCTATTCCTTTGCCAAACTGTAGAGATGAAAGTACAATAATGCTCAAAGCATTCACAAGATTCCAACCCTTGCCAATGATTGAAAAACTGGCAGATATAGGAAACAAAAAACTCATCCTAGCCTTTAGGGGTCGAGTTCATAAGTTTAGGAGTTGTTTCAACAAGATCTAAACTAAGAACAAAAAAGTAGGCAGTGGAACAACTTGCCTCTAAAAACTAGGAAACTAATTCATTAAGTTGCAAACTACCTTTTTATTGATGAACCTACATCTATGAGTGAAAATTTAACATATTTACATCAAAATCCATCAAGTCACATCAAAGTACATCATGAGTTTGACTATTAGAAAGAGAAAAGTCAAACTGAGAAGAAACTAGGCGAAAAAACAAAGTTTTTTGACCAAAATGACAAAATTTCGTCTTGTACGTTGCGCTCTTGTCCCTGTGTGCCGCGCTACTTCGGAGCTTCTTTTGGAGGCCTTCATGTGCACCAAATTTGCTCCAAGTGGGATTTTTTGGAAATTTCTACCTGTATACTATCCAGAACAAGTGGAATTTCTAAATTTGGTCTCCATTTTCCCCTCCAAAAGTGAGTTCTCCCAACATTGCTTCTTGTGTGGCCAAAAAGGGGCAGAAAAGGTCATTTTTTGGGTGTTTTTGACCCTTTTGGAAGCTCAAAACTTGTCAAAATTTATTGGCCATGTGAGGGAATTCATATTTTTCCATGAGGAATCCAAAAATACTGAGTTTTTCTCAAAAGGAAGTCTCTAGCAAAAGCACGCACCAGGTGGCGTGGCGCACCAGGCAGAAAAACCTGTTTTTTAGGCCAAAAAATCAAAATTTGCAAAACGTTTCCCAAATTTCTTGAAATTTGGGCTATGTGTCCTTCATTAAGTGATATGTTGAGCTAAGGAAGCCTTATCCAAGATCTGGAGTCCCTCTTGCTCTTTTCTCTTCCTCACTTCTTTCTTCAACTTGGCCTTCAAAATCCTGATTCTTGCTTTGCACACCTTGTTTCTTGCCAAGTAGTGGTAGGCCATGTGCCTCAACATATTTTTCTCCCTGTTGGCCTTTATAGCATCTTTTCCAAGTGCATATTTTCCCTCTCAAGCCAAGATTCACGATCAGCTTCAATTTCTTATTCAAGTGGCGTCAACTTGACTTTCCTCCTCTTAGCAGCTTGCCGGTTTTATCTTATATTTTGGAGCTCCATGATGGTTTTCTGATCCTCGAGCTGCTTGTTCCTCTACTCCAAATAATTAATTATCCACTTGGCTCTTTCCAGGTTGAGAGACAAGTCATGAATATCATCTTGTTGCTCCCGAATGATCTCCTTGAGCTTTGAGCTTTGGGAGCCCAAATCAGTGTCATCATCCTGAATAAGAATGAAATCTGTCTCTTGTCCTCCTAAAGAACCCTCCTCATGTAATGGCTACTTACCCTTTTCCTGTACCTACTTTGCTGTTGAAGGAAACGAGACCCCTTCCACCCCGGATGTTGATAGTACTCATTTTGTTGCTGCAAACAATCTCCTAGTGCCCTTTTGATATGTAACAAACACTGACACACTGGTGGTTTGTGTCTCATGCACCTCTTTCTATTGTGAAGGCTCTCCTGCCTCATGAAAAACTGATGGGGGAACTTGTGGACCTGTAAAGACATCATATGCTATGAAATCCTCCCATGAAATATTCAGTAGACTAAGCTGATGCAAAACCACAATTTTGATTAGTGCAAAGTGATAGATGTTGTTATACTTCTGATGAGGAGGCTTCCTTTGAACCAAGGTGGTCATCTTCTCAATATTCCAGCAAAAATAGGGGAGATTCATCATTCTCACCCTAGTGAAGTGCATCAACAATCTAATGTGGTAGGCATACAAGCGAGAAAATCTGACCTCACAGCTGAAATATTTAATTATGAGTTTCATCAAGGGTGCATATGTGTCCTGAAGGTACTTGAAAGGGAAAACTCTACTAATCTGCCTTTGAAAACTAGCCTTGATATAAGGCTCATAATCTTCCCTGTCTACCAGTTTCCCCTTATTCCACCGCTTGCCTACATTTGGAATATCGATTGCTTGAGATATAGTCTCAGGTGTCAAGGTGAATGTCACACCTGCCAAATTGACTTGACCATTATGAAGATGGAGTACAAACAGTCTGGCAAGCTCATGATGGTATTTAACTCTTTCCACCATCTCACTAAATTGATAACATGATTGATACTGGAAACAAGTGACAGCAAGAGGACATGCCAATAGCTCGGCAAGTGAAGTAGGCTCCTCCCGGTTATGTTTTCCACTCTTATGAGGCCTCCTTGGTGCATGCATTTCTCTAGAAGAATCACTGACTGTTTCCTCATTTCTGTCATAGGAAGAATCTAACTCCATGTTTGCCAATGTTTGAGTTTTCTTAGATGAGTATGAAGAGATTTTATGGTGTCAATAGGTTTTTGCTGCCAAAGATATGAATGTATGAGGGGTTGTGGGGGGAATGTGTAGGGACTGTGTATGAGAGTTTGGGAATGCTGCTGATAGGTTTTTGGGGAATAGAAGGGTTTAAGGGATGATATTTAGGGTTTGGGAATAACAATTAGAGTTTGGGGGTATTTGACTAGGGTTTGGGACAGTGGGATTAGGGATTTAGGGTTAGTAGTTTAGGGATATGGGGAATATGGAATGGGTAAATAGGAATGTAAAGGGAGGGAGGAAATGAGGTGAAGTAGTGAGGGAATGAAAATGACAAGGGTGGAATTTAGCAGCAAAATAGTAATATATAAACCCTATGTAATGGTTCTTTTAACAAGAAATGCAAAGAGCTAGGGTTTCAATTTTTTTTCATTAAATCACCATAAACACCAAGATAACTCATTCATTGGCCATGAAGGAATGTCAACTTACTTGGATAATTGAGGAGTTAGCGATTTTTTTATTTTGGAGGATGTTGTGAGCATTTTCGAGCCTTGAAATCTTGTGCACCACGCCACCTCACAGGTGCGTCGCACTGGCTCTGTGCGCTGCACCCGTTGTAAAAATAGACTGTGAACACTGCTAGGTGCGTCGTGCTGAATGTGTGCGCCGCACTCTAACCCAGGTGCGCCACGCCACCGATTTTCACCCTTCAAACATAAAATCGCTCTCTTGGCCTTTAAACATTGAAATGCACTTGCTCTCTTCACTTTGTGGACACAAATGAGCCTCCTTTGATTTGAAAAAACTTTATATAGCCATGGCTTTTAATTTTTCATTCAAGAAAACCCACTTTGCTAATGTTTGATTTTCACTTGCTTTAAAAACTCTGTTTTTGGGCAGTTTGTTTTACCTTTTGCCTTTGATGGACTAAATGCTTTGTTATTTTGTTTCTTTGTAGGAACTCAAGTTGTAGAGGTTTGGCAAGGTGACCAGGTCTGCCTCTGAAATTATTACATATAGAGAAAATAAAATTACATGAAATTTAGTACATGAAAGATAAAAAACTCTGCTTTTCCTCAAAACAAGGTTTTGAGGAAAAATCAATCACTGAGCATGTGATCATTGAAATTATTGTTGCGGATACTTTATTTAACCTCCTCATGCACCTGCTGACCATTATTGAGCGTTTTCAAGACCTTATTGACGAAACCCTAGACCTAATGAGACCTAAAACCCTAAAAATGACTTTTGTAGATTTAAAGACAAAAGATGACTACAGATGACCTAGATGTATGAAAATGGGCCAGCAGGTGAAGAACATGAGGGAATTTGTATAATATGCCACTACCATCAAATGATCCATGATCCTAATGGAATGCAGTTGATCGGATGAGACACCTAACATGCAATGCAACAAGAGTATTTGATCACTGATGAAGGGATGAAGATACCGCCACTAACAATTGCTCCAATGGGGATGGTAGCTCCTTGGAGGTGCCAAGAACTACAGATCTCTGGAAAGTAGATAGTGCCTTCGCCCATTGGGTTATGGAGCCAATAACTTCGACAAACCAAAACCAATATCTTGACTCAATTTCAGGACTGAAATCTCACTCAAAACTAACTCAATTTCAAGACTGAAATCGACTGAAAACTTGACTCAAACAATCCAAACCAAAACTGAAATCAAACCTTCAATTTTATAGCCTTCACTTTGGGCCCCAAATTGAATGAATGATTACAGTGCACACTTGAAATGAAGGAAATAAAATGGTATGTACAATGATACATATGACAACAAAAAATATTTCAAAGATAGTACCGTTTCAGTAGCCGGCCATTGACCGGCCCACCTAGACAATCTTCTCCATCCATTTCTTTCAGCAAGAAATCATTTTGACCCTGGTATGCACCAATTCTGAAAGGTCCTTTCCATAAGTTCTTGAATTTGTCGTGCTTGCCTTTGTCTTCGTTTCGAGCATCCCATTTTAGCACTATGTCTTCTATTTGAAACGTGTCCGCCTTTGCCTTTCGATCATATATTTTCTTGATTCTCTCTTGCAACCTAAAAGTATTCTAAAAAACGTCCTCTCTAGTCTACTGAAAATGGATCATTTGATTGATTCTTCGTTGCAAATGATCATCCTCGCTGCCAGCGTCCTGCAGAAGTTTAACTACTGAGACTGCGAGAGATGTAGGGAAAACCATGTCCACACCATACACGATCTCGAAAGGGGACATGCCTATTGATTTTTTTTTACTTACTCTATCTACCCATAGTGCATTGACCAATTCCTTGTGCCATCTCTTCTTGTTTGTTTCCAACAGCTTTTTGATAATATTGACTAATGATTTATTCGAGGATTCCACCAATACATTACTTTGTGGATAGTATGTAGTTGAGTGCCCCAAGGTAATTTGATTTTTATTGCAAAAATCAATCATTCTTTTAGATTTAAAAGCTACTTCATTATCTGTGATCAGCTTGTTTGGACAACTAAAACGGGACAAAATATTGTTTTCAAGAAATTGAATGATTACCGAATCAGTGGCCTGCCTAGTGGGAATCGCCTCAATCCATTTAGTGAAATAGTCTGTCACTGTGAGGATCCACTTGTGCTATGCTGAAGAAGTAGGTTGGATCTTGCCAATGAAGTCCAAACCCCATTGCTGAAACGAAGCACTTACTTCAATCGGCTTGAGTGGTAAAAGCTGTAATTTTCTCCTACCTTGAAAAATCTGACATTCGTGGTAGCTTGTAGCAGTTTTGTACACATCAACAAAGAGGGTTGGCCAATAATATCCCGCTCTCAAAATTTTATTGGCTGTTGTCTTCCAAAATAGATGACCTCCACGATCTCCCTTGTGAAAATCATCCATGACATGTTTTGCTTCTTCTTCAACCAAACAATGGAGCAAGACACCGCTGGGGTCTTTCCAATAGAGTGCATTATTCATTATACAAAACTTGGTAGCCTTTAATTTCAGAGTCCTACTTTTGTTCTTAGCCATTCTAGGTAGTGGTGACAGATGTTGGAGCACATAAACAATGTCTAAATACCAAGGAGAAAGAAGAAACATTTCAGATACCTGAACCAGTGAACTTTCCTCATCTTCTTCTGACATAGCAGCAATGAGATTTATGTCCAAGGCATGCAAATTTGACTCCGTCATTAGCTTGGCCAGCCCCTATCCTTTGATAAGCTTTGTTGGTTTGATCTCCATGTCATATTCCAACAAAGCAGCGATCCATTTTCCTCGTCTCCCTTCCGGGTCTATTTGCACTAAGACATCTTTAACAGCAGCGTTAGGGACATAAGCAAGGATGTGAGAATGCAGAATATAGACTTGAAAATATTTCAATGCCTTTGCCAAAGCAAGAGCTTGATTTTCAATAATATTATACTTTAAAGTTTCATCCCTTATCGTTTTTCTAAAAAAAGCAATTGGTTTCTCAAGCTGGTCTCTTTTCTGCATTAAGACCGCTACCATAGTATGATCCAGAGCAAATGAAAACAAAATAAAATCTTGGGAATAATCTGGGCTGATCAAAATTGGAGCTGAAGAAAGGGCTAATTTTACCAAATTGAAAGACTTGATGGCTTCCTCAGTCCACTTCACTACACTATCGTTCTTTAACATGTTTGTGATTTCCCTGAAATGTTTTGCAAGATTTGGCACAAAGTGACGTAAGAAATTCATTTTACCGTTGAATGACTAGATCTCCTTTTTACTTCGTGGAAAATCAATCTTCTGAATGGCCTTCACTCGAGCTAGATCAATGCAGATTCCCTCCTTGGATATGATATGACTGAGAAAATTTCCTTCATCCATGGCAAACAAACTCTTCTTTGGATTGAGAGATATACCACTTTCTACACCGCTGAAATACAATCTTCAAATGATAAAGGTGCTCTTCATCTAAATTAGAAAAAACTGTCAAATCATCAAGATAAACAACTAAAAATACATCTTTCTCTTTTTCAAATGCGATATCCATAGCCCGCTAAAAGGTTGCACCAACATTCTTCAATCCGAATGGCATCTTGGCATAATGGAAAGTTCCCCACAGAGTGGTGAATGTTGTTTTGTCTCTATCACCTCATGGACCAGAATTTGGTTATAACCGGAATACCCATCGAGTAGTGACATGCGAGATGCTCCAACTACTCTTTGAAGTATGTGATCCATCTTGGGAAATGGATAGTTATCTTTCAAAGACACTTTATTCAGATTTCTGAAATCAATACATAAACGAATCTCACCTGTTTTCTTGCGCACGGGTACCAAATTAGAAATTCAATCTGAAAATATTATGGGAACGATTATACCAGCTTTATAAAATCGATTCACTTCCTTCTCTATTGAGGGCAACAGCTTTGGATTTATTCTTCTTAGCTTCTGTCGAAATGGCTTTTGATTTGACTTGATTGGAATGATGTGCTGAATTATACTCTTATCATACTCTTTCAAATCTGAATAGTCCCATGCAAATACACCAGTAAATGAAGATAATAAACTAATGCATTTTTCCTTTACCTATGGAGGCAAGGCTTTTGATAACTTGACCATTTTAGGATTTTCTGCTGATCCAATGATTACATCCTCAACTCCTTTCTCGGTGGGTTCCAAGCTCGATTTCCGGGCTACATCATCTTCATCAAACAACTCCTCTAAAGGTATTAGACCTTTAGGAATGACATTGTCCTTCAGCTGCAAAAGTTCCATCTGATTTACTTCCATATTTGCTT
The DNA here is from genome assembly GCA_000404065.3 of Pinus taeda. Classification (NCBI taxonomy): domain Eukaryota; kingdom Viridiplantae; phylum Streptophyta; class Pinopsida; order Pinales; family Pinaceae; genus Pinus; species Pinus taeda. Next base: position 212,090 of record APFE031642158.1, read on the forward strand.
CACCATCATCATGCTCCCCATCTATAGAAGTGTCTTGATATTTACCTTCATTTCGCAGAAAATATTCAATCTCTTTATCATCTTGAAACACCTTCCAATATCTTTGATTATCAGGGACAGTCGGGCGATGTTTCACGTGAATTTCAAACTTATTGTTCGAATTCATCGAAATTTTCAAATTACTTGCTGCTATTGCAAGTGAATCTGCAATAACATTCTGTACACCAGGGACACATGTCAAAGTGTAATCTAGAAACATTCTCAAGATATCTAATACCACATTATGATATGCCCGCATTCGAGGATGCTTAGCTTGGTATTCACCTTTCACTTGCTTGATAACTAACTTGGAGTCGCCATCTACTGAAATTCTTTTAGCATTTAACTTTTTAAGGATTTTCAAACCAATAATTAAAGCTTCATATTCAGCCTCATTATTTGAACAATCAAAAGAAAATTTATACGAACAAACCCTTACATTACTAGGCACTTTGTTTGGTGATAAAACAGGGCTGCGTATCCATATGCCAATTCCAGCACCTTCCCTGCCTATCGCGCCATCAAAATCCATGCTCCACAACCCGGCTTCATCCTCCAAATGTTGAAACTCTATTTTCTCTTTTTCTTTTGCTTGTTGTCCATCAACCTTTTGCTGTTGTCGAAAGGCTGATTGCTCAGTGGTACTATCAAGCTTTCGTCTTTCTTGATCTAGTACAACTCTGAAATTTTCAGTGATCTCTGGGATATCTTCTACTTCAACAACTTGACTATTTACATCATTAAAACTATCAAAATATAAAACAAAAGATTCCAAATCAGTATGTACATAATTGATTGGATGATTTAGAGGTTTCTCCTTGCCAGTGATCATGTACTTCATCTTTTTCTCCCGGTATAATTTCCTCATTTAACCAAACACGGGAATAGTAGCATAGGATAAATAAAGTTGCAATGTCCCTTTGAGTTTTGCTCCCCAAGATCTGGAAAGAAGCATGCCAAATCTAGGAGGAATATCTGCCACAACCACATCCATCAAAACATTTTTCGCTAGAATCTGATCCAAACTGACAACCAAATCTTTAATAAGCCCAATGCATATTACTCTATGAGAATAAAAGGAATAAAGGTCATTATACTTTCTAGTGATGTCCAAACCCAATTTCTCCATGATTGCCTTAGGCATGAGATGATGAGAGGCTCCTAAATCAAACATGGCATTGTGCAATACATAATCATGCAATCTAAGGCTGATGTAAAAAGGAGCTACATCACTATCCTCAGACTGACCTTCTAATGTTGGCCCAAAGATAAGTTCGGGCTGATCATCCTCAACATTTACCATATCAAATAATGGATCAAAATTCAAAATCTTCGACACCTGGCATTTATAGTTGTTGTTCTTCATTAACTCAGTGAAAGGAATTGATACTTTTAACTTAACAATTTCATTTTCTAAGCTAAAAATTAAATTTCTCTCTACCTCTTTGACTGAAGCCTCTTTCTTTTCAGTCTTCTCCTTTGATACACTTGGTTGATTTGATCTTTCATTTGCTGATTGTGTTTTGTTGGTGGTAGGATCAGCTGTTTCCTTTCCCTTTTTCTACACAATGGGAGAATCATTCTTTGGCGGTGTCACCTCCTTCCTCTTCTGAATTGGATTGATGGGAACTTATCTACTCCTGAGTGAATATTGTCACTGTCAGGCTGTAAAAGCATTCATGTATCCCCTCTGATATTCAGCAAACTCTTCTTCAAGAATTGTTTCATTTGCCAAGATGAAATCTTCGTCTTTTGTACAGCTAGGCTTTCTGAATACTCTTCATCTTCAGTGATATAAATGGGCAGATCATCAGGTGTAAAGAAATTATTCTCCTCACCAATTATGTTCTTATCATCATCTGATTCCGGACCATGTACAAAATTCTGTTGTAGGGGTGTCTTTACTTGCTGTTGTGCCGCCTGGTCTTGTGCTCTTTGCTCTTGTTGCTTGATTCTGAATTGTGGTCGTTGTTGACCACGGAAGTTTGGATTTCTGACTTGTGCTTCAGGCTTATCAATGGTTAATCTGTCAAACATCTTCTCAATCTTATGGGGCACTTGATTTGAAGTGGAAGATTCTTCCTTTATAGTTACCTTTTTCTCGGCCTTTGTCCTAGCTCTCTTGGCAAGCATATTTGCCTCAACGTTGATTGTTGTTTTCTGCATGTCTTCTAATGTGTGCGGATCTCTTTCTCTAAATTGATAGGCCATATCAGGATCGAAGCCATCAGGGAATTTAATCAATGCCAGCCCCATAGGTGGCTTTATATCAGCAGGAATTGCATTGTAAACATAATTAAATCTAACACATTAATCTTGAACACTCTCACCAACATTCCTCTTGATGTTCTCATATTCGAAAAGGATCTAAAGAGGGTTTTTCTTTACTTCCCAGTGATCTAAGAATTATCGCTGAATATTAGCCAATGTAGTGATACTTGTAGCCGGCAAAGCTCTGAACCACTTCTGCACTTCACCTCCGAAAGTTTGCACAAATAGTCTCATAGTCACATTTTCGGCATCAACCTCATGAAGGTCAAAGAAATATGTCATTCTGTCCACATGCTGCTGAGTTGTGATACTTTGAGGAGTGCCATCGAACAATGGGATTTTTCTTTGGTAGTCAGCGGGCATGGCATCTAAGTTTTGAGGCAACACAAGGGGTACATATCGGGCAGCCATTGCTCTAGGTGGATTTACTACTGGCCTTGGGGATGTAGGAGGAGTTGGAACAATGATAGCAGTTGACAATGTAATTGGTGTGTGAGGTGTTGAACGAGGAGATGAAATACGAGATGTTTGAGGTGTTGATGGGGTTGATGGAGGAGAAGAGATAGGAGGTCTCTGATCTGATATAGTGGGTTGCACGGGAATGGTGGGAATGAAAGGAGGTTCGATAGGAATTCCTGGACCATATGCAATTTCGGATGAACCAGGAGTTGTTGACGTGGATTATAAAAACTCGGGAATATTTGAAGCCACAATGGAAGTCTAAAGATTCAAGATATAACTATCAATTGATCTATTTTCCCTTTCAGTTTCAAGATCTTTAACAAACTTTGGATTTAGGACAGTAGAACCAACAACACTTTCAGATTTAGACTCAAACAACGACAGATCAAAATGTTCGTCAAACTCAAGATCTTCAAGATATTCAAAAACAACAGGACATGAATGAGATTTGAACACAGGAATCACAGAACTTTCTTGTTGGGGAATTCTCGGAATAAGATTTGGGTTTTCATACACAGGAGGTGGATCAGGATCAGGATTTGCTCTGGTGTATCTTCTGGAAGCCAGTGTGTTGAATTATTCCCAAAAATCAAACAGACAAAATCAACTTATTCAGCCTATCAAATTCTAAACTCATCATCCAAAGTCTAGAATTGCTTAATGATACTGGGGTAATCATTTAGACCAGATGTTCAGTTTATAAACTAGACCAGAGATTGACTGAAGCAACATTCATCTACTTTTGTTAATGCAAAGCAAGAGCGTTTCGAAGGCTACCTGGCTAACTTCAAGCTCCGTCTGTAGTCTACAAAGCAAAACAATGAAAATAAATTGTCTTCCCCAGTATGGTCACCACTATGTTAGGGCCTAAATCTTCCTCAGGCTAAAAAGGCAGGATCTAGGGTAACATCAAACCACGCTTAACTTGGTAGCTAGCCCTACCAAGTCGGGAGAGGGCTCTCTCCTTGTCAATCTCAGAAAAAGATGGCCAATAAAGCTTGAGATGGCTGATGTGAAGACTGATTTTAGGCTAGGTATGTGAGTTGAGGAGTTTGAATAAATTTAATTTTGGTTTTGCTGGCTCAAATGTGAAAGGCAGATTTGGGTCTGGGGAATGGACACAGTCTTGCAAAGATCTCTATGGGGCGAGGAAGGAAAATGGTTTAATACTTTAGATTGAATGAGATGGAGAGTTTTTAGACCAGTGAGGAGTTGGAGAGGGCATGAATAAACCCTAGGTAGAGCACTGCAACTTCAATGAATTCTACCTTTATCCTTGTTTCATTTAGTTAAGATGAACAGAGAGAGATGATGGCATACATAAAAACATGTAAACTTGCATTACAGAAGGAAAAACAATACCAAATCAAGTTGCCACAAGAATCCCATAAAGTGTTGTGAACCCTGGTCTATTCCTTTGCCAAACTGCAGAGATGAATGTACAATAATGCTCAAAGCATTCACAAGAGTCCAACCCCTGCCAATGACTCAAAAACTAGCAGATATAGGCAACAAACAACTCATCCTAGCCTTTAGGGGTTAATTTCATAAGTTTAGGAGTTGTTTCAACAATATCTAAACTAAGAACTAAAAAGTAGGCAGTGGAACAGCTTGCCTCTAAAAACTAGGAAACTAATTCATTCAGTTGCAAACTACCTTTTCATGGATGAATCTACCTCTATGAGTGAAAATTTAACATATTTACATCAAAATCCATCAATTCACATAAAATTACATCACGAGTTTGACTATTAGAAAGAGAAAAGTCAAATTGAGAAGAAACTAGGTGAAAAAACATAGTTTTTTTTACCAAAATGACAAAATTTCATCCTGTGTCACACTCTTGTCCCTATGCGCCGCGCTACTTTGGAGCTGCTTTTGGAGGCCTTCCCATACACAAAATTTGCTCCAAGTGGGCTTTTTGGAGAGGTCTGCCTGTCGACTATCTATAAGAAGTACAATTTCTGAATTTGGTCTCCATTTGCCCCTCCAAAAATGGATTCTCCCAAAACTGCTTCCTGTGTGGCCAAAAAGGGGCAGAAAGGTCCTTTTTGGGGTGTTTTTGACCCTTTTGGAAGCTCAAAACTTGTCAAACTTTCTTGGCCATGTGAGGGAATTCCTATATTTCCATGAGGAATCCAAAAATGCTAAGTTTTTCGCAAAATTAGGTCGTTAGAAAAAGCGCACGCCAGGTGGCGCGGCGCACCAGGCAGAAAACCTTGTTTTTTAGGTCAAAAATTCAAAATTTGCAAAAAGTTTCCCAAATTTCTTGAAATTTGGGCTGAGTGTCCTTCATCAAGTGTTGTGTTGAACTAAGGAAGCCTTTGCCAATATCTGGAGTCCATCTTGCTCTTTTCTCTACCTCAATGCTTTCTTCAACTTGGCCTTCAAAATCCTGATTCTCACTTTGCACACCTTGTTTCTGCCAAGTAGTGGTAGGCCATGTGCCTCAAGATCTTTTTCTCACTGTTGGCCTTCTCTAGCATCTTTTCCAAGTGCATATTTTCCCTCTCAAGCCAAGATTCATGATCAGCTTCAATTTCTTGTTCAAGTGGTGTCAACTTGACTTTCCTCCACTTGGCAGCTTGCCGGTTTTCTCTTCTATTTTGGAGCTCCATGATGGTTTGTTGATCCTCTAGCTGCTTGTTCCTCTACTCCAAATAATTAGTTATCTACTTGGCTCTTTCCAGGTTGAGAGACAAGTCATGAATGTCATCTTGCTTCTCCCGAATCATCTCCTTGAGCTTTGAGCTTTGGGAGCCCAAATCGGTGTCATCATCCTGAATACGAATGAAATTTGTCTCTTGTCCTCCTAAAGGCCCCTCATCATGTAATGGCTACTTACCCTTGTCCTGTCCCTGCTTTGTTGTTGAAGGAAACGAGACCCCTTCTATCCCGGGTGGAGATAGTACTCGTTTTTCCGCTGCAAACAATATCCTAGTGCCCTTTTGATATGTAACAAACACTGGCACACTGGTGGTTTGTGTCTCATGCACCTCTTGCTATTGTGAAGGCTCTCCTTCCTCATGAAAAACTGATGGGGGAACTTGTGGACCTGTAAAGACCTCATGTGCTATGAAATCCTCCCATGAAACATTCAGTAGACTAAGCTGATGCAAAACCACAATTTTGATTAGTGCAAAGTGATAGATGTTGTTATACTGCTAATGAGGAGGCTTCCTTTGAACCAAGGTGGTCATCTTCTCAATATTCCAGCAAAAATAGGGGAGATTCATCATTCTCACCCTAGTGAAGTGCATCAACAATCTGATGTGGTAGGCATACGGGCGAGAAAATCTGCCCTCACAGCTAAAATATTTAATTATGAGTTTCATCAAGGGTGCATATGTGTCTTGAAGGTACCTGAAAGGGAAAACTCTACTAATCTACCTCTGAAAACTAGCCTTGATATAAGGCTCATAATGTTCCCTTTCTACCAGCTGCCCCTTATTCCACTGCTCGCCTACATTTGGAATATCGGTTGCTTGAGATATAGTCTCAGATGTCAAGGTGAATGTCACACCTGCCAAATTGACTTGACCATTATGAAGATGGAGTACAAAAAGTCTAGCAAGCTCATGATGGTATTTAACTCTTTCCACCATCTCACAAAATTGATAACATGATTGATACTGAAAACATGTGACAACAAGAGGACATGCCAACAGCTCGGCAAGTGAAGTAGGCTCCTCCCGGTTATGTTTTCCACTCTTATGAGGCCTCCTTGGTGCATGCATTTCTCTAGAAGAATCACTGATTGTTTCTCATTTCTGTCATAGAAAGAATCTGACTCCATGTTTGCCAATGTTTGAGTTTTCTTAGATAAGTATGAAGAGATTTTATGGTGTCAATAGGTTTTTCCTGCCAAAGATATGAATGTATGAGGGACTATGGGGGGAATGTGTAGGGATTGTGTATGAGAGGTTGGGAATACTGCTGATAGGTTTTTGGGGAATAGAAGGGTTTAAGGGATGATATTTAGGGTTTGGGAATAGTAATTAGGGTTTGGGGGTATTTGACTAGAGTTTGGGATAGTGGGATTAGGGATTTAGGGTTAGTAGTTTAGGGATATGGGGAATATGGAATGGGTAAATAGGAATGTAAAGGGAGGGATAAAATGAGGTGAGGTAGTGAGGGAATGAAAATGACAAGGGTGGAATTTAGCAGTAAAATAGTAATATATAAACCCTATGTAATGGTTCTTTTAACAAGAAATGCAAAGAGCTAGGGTTTCAATTTTTTCACATTAAAGCACCATAAACACCAAGATAACTCATTCATTGGCCATGAAGGAATGTCAAATTACTTGGATAATTGAGGAGTTAGCAATTTTTTTATTTTGGAGAATTTTGTGAGCAATTTCGAGCCTTGTAGTCCTGTGCGCCACGCCACCTCACAAGTGTGCCATACTGGCTCTGTGCATCGCACCCGTTGTAAAAATAGACTATGAAACACTACCAGGTGTGCCGCGCTGAATGTGTGCGCCGCGCTCTAACCCAGGTGTGTCGCGCCACTGATTTTCACCCTTCAAACATAAAATCGCTCTCTTGGCCTTTAAAAATTGAAATGCACTTGCTCTCTTCACTTTGTGGACACAAATGAGCCTCCTTTGATTTCAAAATACTTTATATAGCCATGGCTTTTAATTTTTCATTCAAGAAAACCCACTTTGCTAATGTTTGATTTTCACTTGCTTTAAAAACTCTATTTTTGGGCAGTTTGCTTTACTTTTTGCCTTTGATGGACTAAATGCTTTGTCATTTTGTTTCTTTGTAGGAACTGGAGTTGCAGAGGTTTGGCAATGTGGCCAAGGCTGCCTCTGAAATTATTACATATAGAGAAAATGAAATTACATGAAATTTAGTACATGAAACATAAAAAAACTCTGTTTTTCCTCAAAACATGGTTTTGAGGAAAAATCAATCACTGAGCATGTGATCATTGAAATTATTGTTGCTAATACTTTATTTGACCTCCTCATGCACCTGTTGACCATTATTGAGTGTTTTCAAGACCTTATCGACAAAACCCTAGACTTAATGAGACCTAGAACCCTAAAAATGACTTTTGTAGATTTAAAGACAAAATATGACTACAGATGACCTAGATGTATGAAAATGGGCTAGCAGGTGAAGAACGTGAGGGAAAATGTATAATATGCCACTACCATCAGATGATCCATGATCCTAATGGAATGCAGTTGATCGAATGAGACACCTAACATGCAATGCAACAAGAGTATTTGATCACTGATGGAGGAATGAAGATACCGACACTAACAGCCACCAATAATAACCTAGCTCTAATCTTTAGGACAACTAATCATTTTCCATTTCTTAACATGATAAGAAGTCTAGGTATAATTCTTTACATATATTAATGTGCTTCTAAGCTTACGAACACTTGGATTGATTACATCAGCATGCCCTACTTTATGTCCATAGATTAGCCTAGCACTTTTTACCAAGTTACCAAGGGTGTGGAAGGCCCTCACAATCTCAACATGCACACTTGTTTCCACTTGTTATTCATAATTGTATATGCTGGTATATTTTCATACGTTTTCTTTTATATTTGTCCATACTTAAGCAAGAAAACTATTAATTTCATGAGATTTGAGTTATCTTGTTTATATATTTTATTTCATGAGATTTAAGCTATCTTGTTTGTAATTTCCAATTTTATGCTTTTAATTGTTCATACTTGTTTATAATTCGTTGTTTACATTATCAACTTTATTATCTTAGTTTTAATATTCTTCATGAGTGGGTTGATTCTTTTTATAATAGAATAGTTAATGCTCCTAAAGATGGGCTTACTAATGGGTTATGTAATAGGAGTGTCCATCCATGATAAAAAGCCCTAGTGCATGCATAGCTTATCAACTAGTGTTGCATCAAATCATTGCACACCTTGATTTCATAGATTAGTAGATGTATTGAGAAACAAGCTTACTATTAGGTAATGTAAACTATTGTGGGTGTCCATTCATGAGAAAAGGCCCTAGTGCATGCAAAACTTATCAACTAGTGTTGCATAAAAAAAATTATAGATCTTACTTTCATATATTAATAGATGTATTGAGAAACAAGCTTATTTCTAGGTTATGTAAAATATTAGGAGTGTCCATCCATGAAAAAAGGCCCTAATACATGCAAGTCCACCAAACTAGACTAACTCAAGCATTATTTTATCTTGTTTTCATATATTAGTAGATGTCTTTAGAATCAAGCTTATTATTTGGTTATGTCAAAGATTAAGATTATCCATCCATGAAAAAAGACCCTAATGTATGTAAGTGCACAAAACTAGACTTAGTCAAGCATCCTTTACTTTTCAAGAAGTGTGCTTTTACTTTCAAAAAGATTGTTTTTGTTTTCAAGAAATGTGATTACTTTCTTTTAGTTGATTGAGTTGTTATATTAGCTTTTTTTAATGCTTTTTTTTTATTTTACCATTTTAGAGTTCTAGATTTTAAAATTTCCTACTAATTGGTTAAAGTAACCTAGCTCTAATATGTAGGACAACTAAACATTTTCCATTTCTTAATGTGACAACAAGTCTAAGCCTAATTCTCTACATATAGTCATGTGCTTCTAAGTCTATAAAAACTCGAGTTGATTATATTATCATGTTCTAATTTATGCCCATAGATTAGCCTGACATTTTTAACAAGGGTGTGGAGACCCCCAACAACCTCAACATGTGAACTTGTTTCCACTTGTTTTCGATAGCTTTATATTTTGGTATATTTTCATATGTTTTCTTTTATGTTTGTCAATAATTATGCAATAAAACTATTACCTTCATGAGATTTAAGGTATCTTGTTTATATTTTCAATTTCATGAGATTTAAGCTATCTTGTTTATAATTGTCAATTCCATGCTTTCAGTTGTTTATAATTTGTTGTTTACAATATCAATCTTATTATCTTAGTTTGAAAATTTTTCATGAGAAAATTGAGTAATTTTATCACAAAATAGTTAATGCTCTTGAAGACAAGCTTATTGTTCGAATATGTAAAAGCCTAAGAGTGTCCATCCATCGGAAAAGGATCCAGTGCATGCATTGATTATCAACTAGTGTTGCATCAAATCATTATAGATCTTGCATTTATAGACTAATAGATGTATTGAAAAACAAGCTTATTGTTGAGTTATGTAAAATATTAGAAGTGTCCATCCATTAGAAAAGGCCCTATTGCATGCAAATCCACCAAACTAGTCTTACTCAAGAATTCTTTTATCTTGCTTTTATAGATTAATATATGTCTTGAGAAACGAGATTATTGTTGAGATATGTAAAAGATTAGGAGTGTACATCCATGAGAAAGAACCCTAATGCATACAAGTCCACCAAACTAGACTTCCTCAATCATCCTTTACTTTTCAAGAAGTGTGCATTTACTTTTCAAGAAGTGTGTTTTTACTTTTGTTTAATATCAATTTTTGGATTCCAACTATGTGCAAAATTTCGGGTTGTCCAACATTTTGGGTGGACTTACCACCGATCATTAGGGGCACAAGCAAACCAAAGTAGATTGGAAAATAGTGACAAGATGGTTGTAAAGAGAATGAAAATGAGAAGTGTCAGCCAAGGTCATATGAACATTACTATTAACATTCAATTGGATAAATATATAATAAAATTTCGCAAGGACCTTTGACTTAAAGATTTTATATTAAAAATACCAATAAATTATAAAGTATTGTCTATGAATTCTAATGTACAATTGGATATTTTTAAAATAAAATATAAATTATTATTATAAAGTAGAAGTCGGGGATCTTTTATCACATATTTGGTATATTTATGGATTAAAAACATATAACTTATATAGGATTTGGCTTGACCATATACTTGAACCAATAATTAACATTAATAATTAAAATAAAAAATAAATTAAGAATAAAAGAGTATGACAACAATTCATGAAACAATTGAAAATTTGAATTATTTAAAATAATGAAGATATAAATAATATAATAATATTATAAAGGGGTAGGATTTGAAAATAAAATAATATAAATTATTATTATAAATTAGAAGTCGAGATCTTTGATATCACAATTACGATAAATTATTGATAGATTAAAATAATAAATTATTAAGGTTTGACCTTGACCGAATACTTGGAAGGTAATAACTAAAAAGAAAGAATGATTTTTTTATTAACTGAAATGAAAGTGTATATGGGAATTCAATTGACCAATCAATTAATTATTTTTTGGATTATTTAAAATATGTTTGAATTGTTTAGAATAATGAAGATAAAACATTCTAATATTACTAAATTAGGATGCATCATGAGCGATATGGGAAATTTGAATATTAAAGGGAGAAGAATAGTTAGAGATATAAAATATTTTTAAAATAATGATGAAAGCTGGGCTAATATTGATAGTAGAAAAAAGGACATAGTTGATGCAAAAATACAACAAATATGAGTGAGGTGAGGGGAGGGGAGGTGAGGTGAGGGCGGCAAGGGTTAAAGTGAAAGCAAGAGAAATAAAGAGAGGGGATAGTTGTTCATTGATTAAGATAATGAATAAGGGGTTTCCAAGAGTCGCTAATTTTGCAACCTTTTTCTCTATTTAAATGTGATTAATTTATTTTAGTTGATTGATTTATTAGATTAGTTTTGTCTCATGCTTTCATGATTTTTCAAATTTAGAATTTTAGATTTTAAAAATTCCCACCAATTAACATAAACAACCTAGATCTAATATTTATGACAACTAATCATTTTCTATTTCTTAACATAAAAACAAGTCTAAGTCTAATTATGTACATATTATTATGTGCTTCTAAGTTTAAGAACACATGGACTGATTAAAATATCATGTCCTAATTTATGCCCATAGATTAGCTTGACATTTCTGGTGTCATTTTCGGGGAAACACATATTAATTTAAAATTAGAACTAGAAATTTTTCTTAAAAATTTGCATTAAGTTTTTCAAAATATAAACATTTGAGACCTAGAGGAGTGAAGGTGGTAAGAGGAGAAGTAAGAACCTGCACATTCACTTTAGCTGAGTCTTCACAAATCCTAGTCATGTTTATATATGAAATTTTTAATTAGACCTTAGTTTTTAATTATGTTTATTTATGCATTCTTACACTATATCTAGAGATTAGAAAGGTAGGTATAGAAAACAAAATCCCCCCCACTACTAATCAACCTTACCATCAAAAACTGAAAAAGAATTAGAAGGACAAACTACACCAATTGTTGGAAGAATAACTATTGGGAAATTGGAACAAAAGCAATCTACAGGGAAAAAGTTGACACTTGTAGAAAAATGAACATTATTGGCTCAACAAGCTAAGGGAAAATAAGTACAACTAAAAACATCCTCTATTGAAAAACAAATGTAGGACAAGAATAACCAAGGAAATCAATTCCTCAACCATTCCTTGAATAATTAGGAATATCTAGGATAGAACAACACCACTTTCCTAGTAAAACATTAGACGATGATTTTTTTTTAGTTAATATGAGTCCTGAGATGACTGGCACATATAACTTGTTTCTTGAGTAGCCGCAACCCAGGGGCATCTAAGCCATCAAAATTACTCAAGGATCGCACTTGGCTATGCCACATCATCCCTTAGCATGGTTGGATTTATGCCCACAAAGTTTCGAACTAGCGTCCTTTTCACCATGAAGTTCCTTAAATAAACACCCTATCACCATCTTCTCTATGCCCCATGGATATTAGATGGTGATTTTGATTGGACTAAAAAAAAAATCAATTTTTTTTTGGAGAATTGGAAGATGCAAACAAAGAACGAGAATGAAAAGAAAGAGAAGAGAATGAAAGACATGAAATAGAAAGGGAATGACAAATATTTTAAAGTGAAAGAGAAAGATGTGAATAATGGGTAAGAATTGAAGCAGAAAGGGAAAAAAAAGTGAAGACGGGTCATGATGAAAGAGGATCAAATGTAGGAGGAAAAAAGATAGAGCTAAAGCAAAAGGAGACCAAGATGATGAAGCTAATTTTGGATTTATCATTTTAGATTCACTTCTAATATTTGGAACTAAGATAAAAATGAAGAAAATTCCTCTTTTTGTTCTTCCAATCTTCTATGCTATGCCTACTAAATACCATAATACTTTCTTGTTTGAATTCAATATTTTATGTCATACATATGGATACACAAGAGATTAACAAAAACTTGGTCTATTACCTACTACTTCAAAAGGTTCTGCATAAAAATGATTTATGGGATTAATAGTGTTGTAAATGTTGTTTTCATTGATTTCAAATATAGGGGGGGACTACATATTTCCAAGATGAAGATCGGAAAATGAAGATTGTTGGAATATTGGTTTTGGACCTTTGATGCCCAATATGGATACTCTATCTTTGAAGGAATTTTTTATTATAATTTCATAGGTTAAATTGGATCATAGGATATATGGTTGGGAATATATTCCAAGACATTCTAAACTGCATATGACACTCCCTCTAAGTCCATATGAATGAGGAGATATGAAATATTTTGTCAAGGTGACCCAACCAAGTACAAGCAGGCTAACCCAACTAGTGTTATAGGTCATCCCAATAAATGAACGTATAAACACTATAAATAGAGGACATATGAGTGTATTTGAACATCATGCAAGCAAGAATATATCTGAGGTTGCAAGAGGAACTAAGGAATTATTTTTTGGGTGATTCTTGGAGTCTAAAGGTGGAACCAAAAATTTTTATTTTTTGGGTGAACAAGCCATCTTGGCATTTCAGTTATAACGTTTCTTCTAGAATGTTTCACACCATGAAACTTCGATATGATAGAGAGAATATATTCATGTACATGTGGTTAAAATTTTAGATCTTGGTTTGCTATAATTCTAAGATATGCTCTGAAGAAATTATGCCTCCTGAATGTTGTTGATTTTTTTTTCAAACAAATCAACTTGGTATTTTCACTATAAATTTTCTTCTAGGATGTTTCAAAATGTGAAACTTAGAGGATACATATAGAAGATATTCATGTACCTATAATGAAAATTTCTAACCACAATGCACTATAATTTCAGAGATATGGTATGAGGAAGTTAGGTTTCCTAAATTCTCATAAAAATTTCTTCAAACATGTCATCTTCGTATTTTCATTAAAACATTCCTTTCATGATGTCTTAGACTATGAAATATGGAAGAGATAAAAAAGACATCTCAAGGTACTAGTGGTAATAATTTTCGACCTTTTTTAACTATAATTTCAGAGATATGATTTGATGAGGTTAGTGTTCCTTAATGCTCCTAAAACATGCTTCAAATAGGTCAATTTGGCATTTTTGCTATAACTTTATTTCTCTGATGTTTCGGATTGTGAAACTTGGACAAGACATATAAGAGATCTATAGATACCTATAATAGAAATCCTAGAACTATATTTTTAAAATTGGATATGTGGCATGTTGTGCAAGATCGTTCTTGGAAGAAGCCAAAGGCAACAAGTTTTCGGAGAAGTAGACCTAATGAAGGGAGAAGCTGTAAGTAGACCTAGAAAGAAGCAACTAACAAACTTGGTGAAGGCAGAAGCAACTAAAAAATTTGGTGAATGTAGAAGCAACAAGAAAACTCAGTGAAAGCATAAGTAGCTAACACTCACTGTGAATAAGCAAGAAAACTAAGTGAAGTAGGTTAGTGCCTACAAATATTTGCAACATTGGGGATTGGTGTCTCTTGTAATTCGGTTCTTACAAAAAAGTAGAGGGGATTGGTGTCTCTTGTAGGTTGGTTCTTACAAAAAAGTAGAGGGGATTGGTGTCTCTTGTAGGTTGGTTCCTACAAGGTAGTAGATGGTATTATTATCTCTTGTAGGTTGGTGCCTACAAATTGATGTAATAGTAGGTTGGTGCCTACATGATCTTTCATATAAATAAGTTTTGTGGTTTTCTCCCATAAGGGTTTCCACATATATCTTCTGCTACTTGTTCAATTTATGATATTGATGTTTTATGATGTTTGACTAGATTTAAAATTATCACTATACTAATTCACCCCACCCTCTTAGTATAATTGTAAATTCCATCAAGTGGAATCCACTATACTATATTGGGATGACATGAGAAAGATATTTTTGAGAAAATATCAATCTTACTGTAAATCCTGAAATTCCAAAGAAAACATTTTTAGGATGAGTCAACAAGAGGATGAAATTTTGGAAGATTACTTGGAGAGGCTTATGGAAGATTACTTGGAGAGGCTTACATACAATATATAAAAATAAAAATAAAAAGTAATCTAAGTCCTAAGTTTACCTCGAATTTTTTCTTAAAAGGAATCCAGGGTGATTATATAGATGTCCTTAATTTATGGGTGTGGGTGGGGGTGGGGGCTGTGTGGGGGTTCGATATTTCTTGATTACCTTATGATACAATTATTGAATTTTGTAAGAAATACTCCAAAGTAAGATCTAAGTCCATTAAGGTACAATGAGATTCTCTATCAAAGGTGACTAAGCCAAGCTCGGAAGGAGTTACAAGAGAAAAACTTGGAAATATTTTAGAATTTTTTTTAAATGGCCTCTTAAATACTCTTGGCTCTCAAATCGATACACTAAAAACTAAAATGAGACAAGAATAATAGATTGAAGTATTATCTATATTTTTCCATATACGTAGAAAGAAACATCCTTTACATGAATGTTTGTTGGAAAGTATTGAAATTTGTTGAATTTGTGTAGAGAAACATTCAACTGAAAATTGTCCAATAATATCATAGCTAAATACAACCTATAAAAGAGAATGTGAAGTAGTAGAGTCCATTTACTATGTTTCACCACCAAGAATGCCTTAGAAGCCTCAACCTACAAGTATGTCTCAGTACCCCCAATAGTTTTCTCAACAAATTCCTTAATATCCTATGCAAAATACATGGAATATTCCTATGCCATAGTAGGCTTGGCCTCCTCAACAATTTATAATCCAACCTTATCAGCAAGGTTGGAAAGTACAAGCCTATGGAAACAAACCTTCCTATAACCCCAAACATCCTTACCAATAATCATATCCTCAATAGCTATACTAGCAACAACCCCCTCCATTTTAGTAATTCCAACAAACAAAATCTTTTTATGTTCAGCAACCATTTCTTGTACCACAAATAAACCGATCTCAGCAGCTTCATCTACCATCTAATCAACCTCAACCTATATCTACACAACTACCAACCCAGCCGATGGAAAATCCTAAAAGGAAAGTGGAAAAAACGATATACAATACTAAGGAAAGAACACTTCCCACTTATGAAATTGTCTTTGTTGAAAATATCCACTTAAGGTCGAGTAAAGTTTTACAAAAGAAATATCATGTAATCATAGAATAACAAGAAGAATAAATTGAGTAGATTCCTAATGAAACTAGCACAAATGAGTTACAGAAAATCACAAAAGCTCAATGGGTTCAATCACTAGCAACCAAACCACCTCCTTTTCCAAAGAGGTTGATTTGGGAAATGCCAATGATCCTTGTTGAGAATAATTTCTTAAATCAATTGAAGAATCTTTTTGTCGAAATCCCCTTACTTTGATCCATTAAGGAAATACCTATTTTTCAAAAAAAAATATGGAATCATGTTTTAAGAAATGAGGTAAAAGAAATAAAGATTTGTCTACAATTCAGTTAATTGGAAACTTGCCTAGTTTAATGTTAAAAATAGTTGAAACTAAAAAATATGTTGATCCTAAAATAACTTTGGTAATAATAATTATCAACAGCCTTTCAATTCTGAGTACATTAATTTACTTAGGTGCAACTATTAATGTGATGATGATGGATACAAAGCAATATTTAAATTTACACAATTTTCGACCAATACCTACAATTATTGAATTAGTTGGTAGATCAAGAATAAAATCAGGAGGTATACTTGAATGTGTAATAGTTTCATTGGATTCTTGAGAATATCCATTAGACATTTTCGTTATGAAACCTAAATAATTTTGATTGAAATCCCCTTTTCCTTAGAAGACCATGGTTGGCTACAGTTGATGCATTTTTTGGTTGTATATTAGGAAACATAACAGTTTCAAAGGGAAGTGAAAGTAAACAGATTACATTATATCCCCCTCCTAAATCACTTAATGAAATAACACAATTATCATGTCTTGAAGAAACAAATTCATCGTAAGAATTGATTCAACATATATTCAACTAATCAAGCTATTGATTTTAGGGATGCAAAAATGAAAATTTGTTAGATTGTTTCATTTCTAATCCTAATACTATGCAAAAATTAAAAGCAACTCAGTGTATGGCTACAAATCATCCTTTAGAACAAAAAATTTAGGAAGATTATGCAACAAATTCTTTATAGTCTTTATTTCAGGGAATTTTTCATGAAAACTCAATGGCTAATTCAAATGCCAAAACTATTGAAATTGAACCAGGAAAAACTTTGAATATCACTTCCACATTGGAAGCATATTAGGAAACCAATTAATTTAAGCATCAAATAAATATTCCAAAGTATTTGCTTGGGATTACACAAATATGTAAGGAATTTATCCTAGCACATGTATTCATCATATCTACATAGATGAACATGCATAACCTATAAGAAAACCTCAATGACAAATGTTCCAATAATTAAGGAGATAGTGAAAGATGAACTCCAAAATTTATTAAAGGTATATTTTATTTACACTATCTCTAATGGTGATTGGTTTTATCCTTTAGTTTTTGTGCTAAAAAGAATGGAGAATGGTGAGTTTTGTTGATTATAGAGAATAAAAAAAAACTACACTTTAATATCATTTTCCATTACCATTCATTGATCAATTCCTCGATACCTTCGCTAAGAAGAAATAATTTTACTTCTTGGATGGGTTTAATGGCTACAATAAAATAAAAATAACTTTAGAAGATTAGTACAAAACAACTTTCACATGTCCTTGGGGAACATATGCCTATAAGATATTACTCTTATGTTTGTGTAATGCACCAACTACATTTAAAACAGTATTCCTGATCATCTTTGTTGATTTAATACATGAATGCGTTGAAATTTATATTGAATATTTTTTATGGCTTCTGTCTATGAAAACACGAGTGTTGGTGCAAGGGAAAAACAAGTCGTTTTTTCAATTTCAATTTTTGAAAACACCGGCATTGGTGCAAAGGAACAACAGGTCAATTTTTCCCTTTCACGTAGTCTGTAAAAACACAGTTTAAATATCACTTTGTAACTCCTCAACCAAGGATTATTTTTGGAAAATCGCTCACATGTTACCAAATAGACCTTGATCTACACAAAACCCAGATGGCGGAATTTCAAATTCCATCTTCTTTTGATCAAAAACTGACCTGCAAGTTTGATGACAGTTTTCCCTTAAGAATTTCCCTTATTCTGTTGGCTTGATATAGAGTGCTTTGTATTCTCGAACCTGTAACGTAAATGGCTCTTTCCAATAAACAATATTAGACGCAAAAGCACTAGATTAAAGGATTAACTAAAATGTGATTCTCCATGTTCTCATTTAAATGTAAATAACAGAGAGAATACAATGCACAAATTACTCACTATACACAGTAATTTCTCTGGGAAATATATTAAAGAGTAAAGGCCAAAACAAATTCAAACTCCAGATATTAATATGACTGTTAACAAGCCTCACAAATGACCATACAATTAAATATCTCATACACACTTACAAATTCAACTTGCTGGTAAAAAAACCACTTGTCTAAGAAATGTTGTTCAGTTAACTTCAATCTCACACAGAGAACAAAACTCTCCTGCCTCAATACAAAGTCCAAAATATTCCATAAAAATGTTCCTCTCTTTCTTTTTTTTCAAAACTAAATTAATAATATAAAATTAAAAATTAAAAATTGTCCAAGAAATGAGTTCACGGATGTGAACCAATTTCCCTTAGCCCTAACTCCCTACTAGCTATAAAATCATTTCTTTTAACTAGATGTTCCTAACTAATCTTAACTAAATATCAAACATTTTTCATAAATAAATTTTAAAATGTTCTAGCATTGGCATGTGATCAATCCATCACATTGCTAGGCTTTTGGTATGACTTTAATAACTTATCATTTTTATGTCCTTGTCCTAATGCACCTACATCAAATTTTTTGTATATGAAGATACTTTTAAAGAATCTTTGGTTAACCTATAAATAATTCTAAAAAAATGCATAGAGACTAATTTGTCCCTTAGCAATAAGAAAATTGTTTATGTTATTAGCATAAGGGATTGTACTGGTACATCATATATTTGTTGAAGGAAGAATAGTAGATCCATCCAAGATTCCAATCATTGCCAAATTACCAGTTCCATCATGTCAAAGAGATGTAAGAAGTTTCCTAGGTTATGCATGGTATTGTCGTCAATTCGTAGAAAACTTTAACAAAATAAACCTACCATTATTTAAATTTCTTGCCAAAGACTTTCAATTTTATATGAATTCTAACTTACAAATTTTTTTTGAGAA
Organism: Pinus taeda; assembly: GCA_000404065.3. Taxonomy (NCBI): domain Eukaryota; kingdom Viridiplantae; phylum Streptophyta; class Pinopsida; order Pinales; family Pinaceae; genus Pinus; species Pinus taeda. The sequence goes on from APFE031642158.1 coordinate 231,326, forward strand.
ACTTAAAAGAAAATTGTCCACAACACTAGTGTTAAGAGGGCCTAATTGGGATTTACCATTTTATATTTCCATAGATGCATCTAACACAGTAGTATGGGAAACATAGGTCACAAGGAGAACCTTAAGACTTATGTTATTTATTTTATTAGAGAAAATATAACCCATGTTGACCTAAATTACAGTATTGTTGTGAAAGAAATGTTGACAATTGTGCATGTAGTCAACAAGTTTTGTCACTACATCACCAACTTTGAAATATTTATCCATACCAACCATTCTTCCATCAAATACTTATTGAATAAGCCTATTATTGATGGTAGAATACCAAGATGGTTGTTATTATTGCAAGAGTGGATGGGCCTCCTAATTGGGTACAATGTAAAGCCCATCTAACCTTTCCTGTGCACATTTAACCATTCCTTCTGCACTTAATAATGTTTTTTTTCATCTTTAACATGTTTTTAGGAAGGTTAAGAGATTATTGTCATATATTGTGTGCCTAATGCATTTATTGTGCAAGATATTGAGAATATTTGATGCAATATGTGGCTTTTCCCTATTGAATATTGGTCAAAATTTGGTTGACTAAAGGCCATTATCACCCACCTGTAGTTGTGAGGTCATCAGGGAACCAAATCCTATTTTCTAGAGTTTTTGGAGGGAAGCAACCTTCTCTTTAAGAAGTTTGCTCCTCAACTATTTTTGTATAAATAAGGGGCTTTAGGAGCACATTATGGATTTGAAATTATGGAGATTAAAGTCAACAATAGTGAAGGATTTTTGCATGACATTTCAGTTCTATAATATTCCATGTATGAGTACATTTCTTGATTAATGAGAAGCACTCTTTGGTTTCCATATTGATTTCTCTTTAGGGACCTGAGTCTCCTTGGGTAAACGCCTAACCTAGGTGCTTAATCCCCCTTCTTGTATTCTTAATTTCTATGCATTAGTTCAGTTATACATTTCTGCAAATGTTATCTTTGAAAATAATGTATTGACAAGGTTAGTAAATGAGCTTGTCTCCACATTTTTTATGCATATTTATTTAATGAATTTAGCAGTAAGTTATTTCATGCAACAATAGTCTTTTCATGAAGTATTTCAACTCATCATTTCTGTTATTAATATTGTGTCTTATAGACCATTGCTATAGTTAGTTTATTAGCCTTCTCATACATTATACTTTAAGTCTAGAAAACAGTTCCTTGATATAGTTAGTACTCCTTTTTAATGCATTTAGATTACTTACATCATTATCGCTTTGCTTCTTGTCATACATTTCTGCAACCTATTAGTGCATGAATTTTTGTCTTAACAAGCTATAATAAAATCTGGATTTACCCTTTTGTTGCATGAATTGAACCATTATAGGCACCAGAGCTTGGGAAAGACTCCTTAACTCTCCTTTAACCCTCCACCTTATCCATCTCTCAAATTGTATGTAGAGTGCATAATACTACTCTCAGTTCTATCTCATGTAGAGAAACAAAAACTCCTATAGTAGCCTACAAATTACATCAAAACACCTCTAGATTTTCACCCAAAGCATGTTCATCCTTCCTTAGCATGTTACAATTTGCACCAAACCTTGAGGACAAAATTTGGATTTTAGAGACCCCCTAGAATCCTTAACCTAGTAGTTGCAGCGAAACTACTTTCTTTTCTGCAAATTAGGGTTTAATGTTTGAATGCTCTCTCTTAAGTTGTAAATTTGTAAACCATGCATAATAGAATACATTTTTATTTTGTTCCATTCTCTTCAATTAATTTTCTTTCCTTTCCTACAATTAGAATACGTTTACGTATTTTTCTTTTCCTTTCTGCAATTTTTGAGTATTTCCTATATCATGGATAACATAATGGTCTCTATGCAACCTAGTTTCCCCTTAGTTACATCATATCAATGAAAGAAGAAAACATTTCATGCTACACACAAAGTGGTGACCCCTCTTAAGTTTGTACAAACCTTAGGTTAAAAATTTAATTTGAGATCGTTTAGGAGTTGCAGCATTCTTGCTATAATAATGAGGGTCATCACTTTTTGGAACCATTACCAGGAGGTATCAAAGCATGTATTGTTTTCTTCCATAGTTGATTCACTTCTTTCATTTTCTACAAAAACACAAAAAAACCACATTAGTTTTTTCATCTAGAAACTCACAAAACAAAACAAAACAAAAAACCATTTATTTCATGCCTCGTAGAATAAGGGATAAAACAAGAATTGTTTTACCTGAAACCCCCACTCCTACAAACAACCATCCTTCTCATGTTGAATGTGGGCCTCCCACTCTATCTACAGAGGATATAGAGGCATTTTTAGGTGAGCATGCGAGGATTTTTTAGGATCTTGTAGGAGGATAAGAACCTCTATCACCCATTGATACCATGGTTGGAAACAAGAAGCCTGAAATTTTTCCTATCAGGGAGGAAAATGAGGAAGATAAAATGAAAACAATCAATCTAAATGCTCTCCCACATTTCCATGGAATGGCTATTAAATACCCTGACACTTTCATGTTTGAATTTATTGTATTTTGTAGAACATATGATTATGCCACAGATGAGTAGAAGCTCAAACTATTTCCTTCTACCCTCAAGGATTCAACCCTTCACTAGTTCACGAGCTTGGAAGGAGGAAGCATCACTTCATGGGGACAAATGCAACAAGACTTCAATACCAAATACATGGATTATTGTAGAGAAAGAGACACAAGGGAAAAAATATTCAGAATGACCCAAGGACCAAATGGATTTGTAGAAGTGTATGAGGAAAGAATCCAGCTAAGTTATAGGAGGGCACATAATTGTACTCTTAATCACGATTCATTAAAACTAGTATTGCTTCAGGGGGTTAGAGAATAACTAATGGATACCCTCAACATGTGTCCCAATGGATATATTTATCATCTCACTATGAAGACATCAAAACAATGTTCAAAATCATTCTAAAGCTACTAGAAAAAGAGGTAGATTCAACAAGGGTTTATTAAGTCCCTCCTCGTCCACTTCAATCACTAAGAATGAAATAGGAGGTATGTTGGAAGATTTAAAAATTGATACCTTACACACCTTTTCTATGCAGATGGATAATAAGAGGAAGTAGAAAGCATGGCCATATTCTTCCCCATATGTATTAAGAGGCATCTTATGAATGAGTGCCCCTTAGCCAAACCATATCAACAAGGTATGAACTATCCCTCCTCTTTCAATACAATTTATAATGCATAATTTCAAACTTGGTATCCACTTAGCACCTCACCTTGGTCTATGCCCACTCCATGGTCATATCCTCCCCAACATGTCATTCCTCATTTTCAGCCATACCGACACCAACCTTCTCAATGGGGTAATCCATATTTAGGGTGGAGGCCTTAGGTAGTCCAACCACCTGCCCTAATTCCTCCTCCTCCTCAACTACAATTACCACAAAATAAGCCTCTGAAACAGCCACAAATTCTTGCTCAACCAAACCCAAACCCCAATAGTAAGTAGTTCTAACTAGTCTACAGTGGTGAGACATCTTATCTAACCTGTGTTTTAGAAATCCAAGAAATTAACCTCAAGTCTAGGAGATCCCACTCCTCAAGCCAATAAACCTTCTTATCTTGAAAGGTTGACCCATCCTAAAACACACCCCAGAAGAATCTAAACAATTGAGAGAACAAAAAAATCTATGAGTTAAGATTCCCCTCTTGCAATCCATCAAAGATGTTCCCATATACAATAGATTCATAAAAGAAGAATGTCTTAGAAGGCTATGAAGGAGTAAGGGAGATGCCCCTCCTATCAATGTCATAGGGAAACTATGTAATGAACCCCACATAAATGAAACCCACACAACATACAATTATTATATATATATTAATATATATATATGATTATGAACCTTGAGGACTTTTCCTTCTAATATTTTCTCTTCCCTTAATCAGAATTACATTTTTGTTTTTATTTTGCATGCTTAAATTCAAGATTGTATTGTTAAACCTTTACACTCATTCAATTTAGTTTCCTAAGAACATTATTTCTCTTTTGAAGAGATAGAGAATTAAAGTTCTTGACTTGACAAAATGATTTTTGCACCTATATACTATATTTATACTTCTTTCTCGTATCTTGTAGAACATAATCATGAATTTTTATTTAATAATGTATCTTCCTTTCAAACATTTTAGATTGAATGAGGTATCTAGTTATACCTTTGATACAATTGTAAACTCCAAACTTGAGTTTCCACAATTCTCTAAACTTTGAATTTCAGCGCATATCATTCATTACACACACAACTTGTTTTTGGATTAACTTTCATCTTTGATTTCCTTTCAAAAAGGCTTGTTTATGATCCTTGTACCTATGTATTTATATATAGCGTCCTTTCCTTTACATTATAATAAGATTGTGATCACAATGGTTTGTTGGGCTATTAATATGTCATATTATTCATTATATAAAGCCAATATTCATAGGCCATATTCCCACGTTTATGACACTTTCTGTAACCATTATACCGCCAACTTCAGCTAAATGTACCTCTTATACCTTATGGTTAATTATGATGTATTTCTTGTCTTTTCAATGGTTAAACATGTTTTTAACATGGTTTTATCAATTATGGGTTACTAATGTGGTTATGTGGCCAAGAATCATGTTCAACTACAAAAATTTCTCTCTTTGTATCAATTCAATTTTAATCTGGTAGTTCGGTACCAGTTCAACAATTCATTACCTAATTCTGCACCTGTGCACCAGTAGCTACAGGAAATTACGTCCAAGATTCTTAGTTATGTCCAAACTTGGAAAAAATTCAAATTCATGCCAAGTGGCATCATCTCCATTCCCAACAAATGTTTCAATATGATCTTAAATTATATTAACAAGATTGTTTAAAATAATATTTTTTTATTTTAATTATAACATGGAAGTGAGAGTTATATGGGAGTCAATATTATCACTTCCTCCATCTTATATATTATAAAGAGAAATGGATTTGGCAACAGGGGATAAGTAGGTTGTAGAAAGGATGCAGAGAAAAACTTTATTAGTATTCTTAAGCTAGTTATTGTAAGAAACTTGAACCTTCGTTTGTAATCAAAAGATAAGTTGTTGTAATGAAGCTTAATTATTGAAGTTTGAGTATTGTGCTGATTTGAATTAGTTGATGGGCATGTTTCCAAGTTAGGAAGGGCCCCTCGAATTAGGTAATGCCTTGGTTTTTATTCATAGAGTAGGGTAATATTCAGTTTTAGTTTTTTTTTATTGATTGTATATTTTACTTCATGTTTCTTTTCATTTTTTCATTAGATTTGTATTTCACATAATATTAGATTTATTGCTCTATATTCAAAAATCTTAAGTAGAATGCATTATGATCAAATTCAAATTTATTATCCAAGCTTAAGAGTTAATAAATCTTGAAGTTGATTTCTTAATATATTTCAGTATTTTCAAATTTTATTTTCTAGATTTTTAATACCCAGTTTGGTCCCAATGTTCATAATTTCAATTTCCAAATTTTTTGTACTTAATTTGGTACCAGAACCCACATTCCACATCAAAATATTGAAAAATATTTGGTTTGCAGTTTAGGATTATTTAATTGATTAAGAGATCTAAAGTTACTTGGTAAAAGACTCCTACAATAAATAAGAACCTATAATATATCATTATTACTCTAAGTCAGCTTAGCATTTATCTTTGATATTTTAGTGATGCATTTCTTGTTATTATTTTTTAGCAGTTTATTTCCTTGTCTTCTTTACTTACCTCACACGCTTTTGCTTGTAGTTGACGTCATTTACCTTTTTTTTGTAAGTTTCTTTTACTGCAACATGTTTAATGAGTTTTCATGAGTAGAGGATTATAACCATTAAAGTCTCAAGACCTAATAAGCTACACAAGTAAAACCAGATGAACATTGTCTACTGGTAATGAAATTTTATGATTTGGAACCTGATAAGCATTAGTATTCCAAATTCCAATGACAAGTTATGATCCGTATTGGTTAACTATTTTTAGTGTTAGTTGTTAACAAAGGTTATGTTGGGGCCTTCATTTTCAATTTTGAAAGTTTTGAAGATAAGAAGAGGGAAAAAAAAGTGGCAAGAGCAATGATCAAGTTGTGGTGAAGACAGTTGGGAAAAGGAGCAAGACCATGCAGTTGTGGGACATTTGGGGCAAGGTGTCAGGAACAAACAGAAACGGGAGAGCGAACAAGGAGGAGGACGAGAAGCAGCCGAGGGGATAGATAGCCGAATGGAACTGGCAGTTTGAGCAATGAATGAATAGATAAAAGGGAGAGAACATAATGAAGAAGAGGTTGTTGATACCTGAGGGAGTTTGGAGCATAGAGGATTAGTGGCAGGAAGACTAGAGCGGGGCTCAGTCCGGGATCTAGAGCATCCTGTTATGGAATTTTATGTATTTTCTTACAACTTCAGGCCAAATATGTATTATAATGGATCTTCTGTCACATTAATATGAATGAGTACTTGGACCTGTTGCATAGTATTATTTGTGTGTAATGTAGTGATTGATGGGCCTGCTCAAAAGTTTTAATGTCGAAGGTCTTTCCTTGTATGGATGTGATTTCTATAATGATATAATGTCATGATGAATGTATGCTTTAAGTTGTATATAGAGTAATGGTTGCAACATCCTTGATATTGTTCTGAACCCTTCTTAGTTGATATCTCAGCATGCCTTGGGTGAGAGTCATTACCCCTTGGGGTAAGGTGAAAATGCCATAAATGTCCTAGACTACAAAAGTCCTTTGTTGGTCCCTTGTACCCGAACCCAGGGTCTTTCCCTGATGTCAATTTTATGCCAACAAATGGTTCTGTTTCAGAGACTTGAAATCTCAAGAATTGGTTTGGAATATGGTGTCAAGGATATTTAAGAAGGAGATTCAAGATTGGTTGGATAACAGAGTAGATCGGTTTATATCAGATCAGGCTACTTGTCGAAGCCAACCTATCGCTAAAGTGAGCGGAGAAAATTTGTACTTAGAGGCGGCAAGTGATTAGTATGAGATCTTCTGGTGTAAGTTTCTAGAGGACTTGTATAACTGGCTGAGGAGGATGAAAGTAAAGAGTTGACCATAAGGAGTTACGCTAGCTCATCACGACTGGGTTCCCGTAGACCTCACAAAACTATGACACTTGGATAGTGAGCTGATGAGGGTAGTATACTTTTGGGTATAGACTACCATAGAAGGGTATGTAGTCAAATTTGCTACAGAAAACTATCAATCCTTTTCAGGGTTAAGAGGGAAACTAGTGAATGAAGTGCCTTTCTGGATTAAGATGTTGATGGTGGAAGAAGGGTTGTTATCTTTACCTGGAGAAACTATGGTAGCGTAAAACCCCAGTAATGAGGGAAGGGCCTAAGGGGAGAATTCTACCATTTGGGGAATATAGATGTTGCTGAAGGAATGGACATAGAAGGATTGCGGAGAGCTAGATATGTTAGGGCACAAAGGAGAGTACTACTAGTAGAAAAGTGGCAAGAAAGAGCAGTACAAGCGCTGAAGAAAAGACGTATGGGACCTCACCAAGGAGGAGCGGTGTCAGGGAACATGAAAAAAGGAAAGATTATGGAGAAAGACGCAAAACAAGGAAGGGAGGTCGACTAGACATATAGGAGCCAGGAGAATGACAAGGATTCTCCCTTACAGGTTGCGGGGAAGATGCCGGAAGGAAGCTTTCACCGCAACTACGAGAAGGAGATAGAAGGTGAAATGTGTGATGTGATGAGAATATTGTTCACCAAAGATGATACGTCAACTAGAGTTCAGCAGCAGAGCCTCCAAACCTTAGGTAGTTTTTTCCCTAACCTTCCCCTGGTGCTTTACAAAAACCCTGGAAAAATTGTTGCAAGGTTGATTAAAGTAATACGAGTACACAGTGTGCATGAAAATTACAAAGCAAGTTGTAATACATCTAATAGAATTGTTAGTAATATGGGGTTACAAGGATCTCAACAACCCGGAAACCAAGGATTTGTGCTCCTAGCACACACTCAAATCAACATGGTAGGGTCCTTTACCAGATATCCTGAGTTTTTTGGTAGAGGGAATGAAGATGTAGAACAACATTGATATATGTGTGAAGCTATATGGAAAGCCCGCCAAACACCAAATAATGTAAATTCAATCTAGTTCTAGACCACGTTAAGGGAAAGAGCTTTAAGATGGTTTATAAAATGGGAAGAATAGAACTAGAATCCTTTAGTGGATGATATTAAGAGAGGCTTCGTTCGGGAGTTTAAGGTGTCGCAAACAGATCAATAGGGATTGTCTAAAATATGGGAGATCAAGAAAAAAGAAGGAGAGGTTGCTTGGGAATTGATGCAGAGGTTTAAGGATGTTATTGGAAAGCTAAGATATACAATAGATCCCAATCATTAGAGAGATTGGTTCATCAAAGCATTGCTACCCCTTACAAGGACACCATTGACCCAACAAAAGATTAGAACTCTTCAAGATGCTTTAGAACAAGCGTCGTGCATAGAAGCCATGGCAGGATACCCACATGAGTATCGAGGAGGGATGGGGTCACAAGACCCATTGATCATGGGCCTCCAAAATCAAATCGCCAGTCTAACAGAGAAATTAAAGGACCTACAGCCAATTTGACCAGTAAGACCCAATGTATGGTGCACTCACTACCTGGTGGAAGGCCATGTGGTGACTGAATGCCCGAGGCTGAGAGGTACAAATAGTTGAGGGGGAATTTCAAGATCATCAGGGGCCCTACCAACAGCATGAGTTGCGGAAGTGGGAGCACAAGGATCTTTCCCGAGCCGAAACACGCAAGACTATAGTGAAGCTTGTAGAAACGATGGACATTTTCCGTGGGTATGTCTGATACTAAAAAAGTATTCCAATGTACCTAACAATATTTATTTTGATTTATGTGCATCCAAAATGCACCACACTTACCAATGTTGAGCATTAGATGCCTTAGCAGAGCAGTTAGATAGATCTACCTTCATAATCAATGAATCTAGTCATGGGGGATAAGGAGGAGGTATGAGAGGAGGAAGAATAGGGGGAAAGAGGGTCTGTAAGGTGTTACAAATGTGATCAGCAGGGACATGTCACTAGAGACTATCCACTCCCAAGAAGGCCTTGGTGCTCACAATGCTGGGTCAATGCACATGCCACAGAATATTTTCGAGATTTGATCGTAAAATAGGAAGAAAGAACTAGACAGAGAGGGACTAATTTGATCAATGCAGAACCATGAACTGTTGAATATTTTTTTTTTTTTTTCAATGGTGGTTCACGGCCACTGGCCGCTACATCCACAGGAACGAAACCGGGCAGTTCCACCCGAAGGGAGCTGTCCGTCGGCTTTTCTATGCTAGCCTGACCCCAAGGGCGTCGAGGAGATTTGACCCCGTGACCTCCCAATTGGCAAGGTACTTAGCAACGGGAACTCGACCATTTGAGCTATCCCTTGGGGCTTATGAACTGTTGAATTGCTTCCAGTAACTAATATAATTATAGTTACTAGAGGGGGTAAGAATATAGGGGATGATCGAGGTACCATAGAATAACCTCTAATTGTTCAGGTAGCATCGCCAAAGCGGTCATACAACCCTACCCAACAAAAACAATACTATCAGCAAGTGGCCAAGTTATTTAGTGGGTTAACAGACATAAAAGGAGATAAGAAACATGACTCACACATAGCAGGTAACACCTGACCAACCGAAGAATGGTTTCGGTTATCTTTGCAGATTGTTGATGATGAACAAATGTTAAAGGGGTTGTGCAGAAGTCTTAGAGAAGTATTGCCAAAAGATGAAGAAAAGGGGGAAACCATATCGACAAATCTACTGGAAAGACATTCATGAAGGGTACGATAAAAAAAAGAGAACCGGTACAGAATTTTGTATTGATGCTCAATTTGCAGGATTCTAGATTAAGGACATAATGCTAGATCTAGGGTCAAATGTAAATATTCTACCTAGAAAGACATGGGAAGCTCTGGGGAAGTCGCAACTTAAATATTCACCAATAAAACTACAGATGGCGAATCAGTATTGCATATTTCCCATTAGAAGGTTGGAAGATGTAGAAGTGGATGTAGTAGGGGTGAAAACTTATATTGAATTTGAGTTAATTGATATAATGGGTGATAAGGACCTATACCAGCACTTCTTAGTATTGACTAGGCATATGAGAACTATGTTATCGTCAACCTGTAGAAAGAATTGATGATATTTGAAGTAGAAGGAATGTGATTAATACAACTACTAGATCCATATCAAGGACCAAGGTTCACAGAACCTATGGATGACCGAGAAGAGATGGGTATGCTAGATCAGTTGTACGGGCTAACGGTGGGAAAAAGAGAAGACTACATAAATCCCACAGTAGGAGGATCGATTAGTTGGAAGAGCATACAATGTTCAGAAGTTGGTTCAGAAGCCGCTTGGGATGCATGGCAACAAGAGAGATACAAGATTGATACCAGATGTTGCACCAAGATATGCAAGATAAAATGGATTGGGGTAGAGGTAAGCAACTATCCTACCTTCCACAGTATTGAATCTGTAGACACTTTTGTAAATAAGGTAGACATAAACATAAGAGAAGATCACAAAGTCCCACTATTAGATATTGTGTTACACGCCACCCCAAAAAGGTGGTGGAAAGCACATCGCAACACTTTGCATGAATGGGAGACTATCAAGCGAGCCATGAGAGAGAGGTTTATTCAAGAAGGAGATCGACCGCATGCCAGGGTGAAGTATATAGGAAACTCGAATCCCAGAAAACATTTAGAGGATTGCACAAAGAAATGGGAAAAAAAGAAAGTACCGAAGGAACTTTGGGTACATTTATTCATACATACCTTAAGTACAATCCCGTAGGCATGGTATATACAGGAGGAAATTCGTAGACAGACAACAGATTGGGATATCATGGCTAGCCAATTCATCAACAATTTATCGTTCAAAGATAGTGATTGACGCATGATGGAAACCTTGTATGCCATTAAAAGGATCCTATTTACTCCAAGACAGTTATGGGAAGGTTGGGTTGACGAGAAATTCCTACAGTATTTCTATAAAGCAGGGTATCCAGAACACATGTCTTGCAAAAAAGTAGATGCAAAGCCAGAGGAGGATGATCTAGAATGACTGAGACACATGACATTTCAACAAACATAAGGTGAATGGGATATTCAAGAAATTCCCTCAGGAGACATTGCACACTTGCTCCCAATGAACTATGGAAGCATAACCTCAGCTCAGATAATAAACCTAAGATGGCATCCATCAGAGATTATTGGGATGAGTAGACAACTAGGGAGATTTTCGATCTGCTACGTGAATACGAAGACTTATTTCCAGCCTTGGTGGCTGAACTAAAAGGGATAAAAGGGGACATCGGAGAAATGAATATTGTGCTAAAACTAGATTCCTATCCAGCAAAACATAGACCATACAGGCTAAACCCAAGAGTGAAAAAGAAATTCAAGGAAGATATTGACAAAATGTTAGAAGCGAGACTTATCTTCCCGGTGGATGAAGCCGAATAGATTATCCCGATTGTAATACATAACAAGAAGGATGCCATAGAAATCAGAGTTTGTGTAGATTACAGAAGCTTGAACAATGCATGTGTACATGATCCGTTCCCAACATCATTCAGTGATGAGGTTCTGGACAACGTTGTGAGGAATGAGGCATATTCTTTTATCGATGGATTTTCAGGTTATCATCAGGCCCGCATTGCAGAAGAAGATAAGAATAAAATAACATTTATGACAAAATGGGGTTCATATGCTTATCATGTAATGTCATTCGATCTAAAGAATGTGTCAGTGGTTTTCTCATGAATTGTCATAGTTGCCTTTAGAGATTATATTCATATGTTCTTAGAAGTATACATGGATGATTAGACAATGTACAATTTGCTAAAGAAACACACCAGTCTACTACGAGTTATGTTTGAAAGGTGGAGGCAGTTACAAATCTCATTAAATTTTAATAAATGCATCTTTACAGTTCCATTCAGAAAGTTACTGGGCCACATTGCTTGCAAACATGGGGTGCGTGTGGATCCCACAAAGGTTGCGGAAATTGTAAATATGGAGCCACCGAATAATGTAAAGCAACTGCGAGTAGAATTGGGTCATACAAGATATTACCATCAATTTATTCAAAATTATGCCTCAATTACAGCTCCTATGGAGAAACTATTAAAGAAGACAGAAGCTTTCATGTTGACAGAAACCTGCCAAGTGGGACTGAACAAACTAAAAGAAAAACTAGTAAGCACCCCTATTCTTGTATACCCAGACTGGAATAAGAAATTTCATGTACATATTGATGCAACAGGGATAGCATTAGGAGCAGTGTTGGTGCAACCTGGAGAAAGAAACATGGATCACCCAATTTACTTCGCTAGTAGGAAACTATCAACAGATGAGAATAAATACACAACCACATAGAGGGAAGCATTGGAAATGGTTTACTCCCTACAAAAATTTAGACACTATATGTTGGGGCCTGTTGATGCCTCGAAAATCACTTCACCAACATTGGGGAAACCACCCGGTCCGGACCTTAGTGCAGCTCCTTTTCCGTTTGGGATAGTGGCTCCGACTGGGGGTAATGGGACCAGTTTCCCAGAAATAGATAAATGGGATGAATGAATACTTTGCAGATCACTCTAGCGATAGGCGGATGACTAAAACTATTGACAGAAATATAAGTAAATAAAACTATCCCGGGAATCTATTTGAACTCTAAAGCGTAGCTTTTGATACTCTATATCCAAAAATACAATTATATAGATGACTGCATTCTTAAGACATAGATATTGAATTATTAAATATTACTGTGCCTAAATAGTTAAGCGCGGCGATTTAAAGCGATATTACTACACTTTATGCATTCATATCATTAACGCATACATGATTAAAAATAAGGCATATCATATAAACACCCAATAGTGGAATGAGTAAGATTTCCTGCTGTTGCGCATGCATACAATTAACGATAGCAAGAATAATTACACAGCGAATTCACATACACAGAATGACTTCAAACAAAGATAGAAATACCATTTGAGTTGTATGCCACTCCCGATATCAATCGCTATGTTTAGCTTTTGCCTCAACGTATAAACATTCCTCAATCAATGACAGTAGTGCACAATTGGATCAAGGAATTTCTCCATTAAAGTAAAAGCGAACGATCGAGTTTCATAAAAGAATAAAGGCTGAAGCACAATAGTGCAAACTTCAGTCTGTTAAGTCTATTACAAAATTTTACGACCCTTTCTAAAGACATGAAAGGGTCTATAAATACTAAACTAGTCTAAATATCTACAAAACAAAAATGCTAATTATTCTGATATCAATAACTTATTGTTGCTATTTCCACTGACGATCTGAGGAGCTGGAAGATGACTCATTCTATCGGCTGTTTATCTTTGAACCTTAGTTGATTGATGGCAAGCATTGGCTCAATCTTAGGAGGTTTGTTGATCCGTGAACTGAGCTGGGCGGAAAAGGTGGCATCTTGGATGTTGGGGATCATGCATTGAATGGCATCGGTTAAGCATTTGAGGGCGGCTCTTTGTTCATGAGGCTTGATAAGGAAATGCCAATATGTTTCTATGCTTAAACTGTTAACCCCGGCGATTAACCTTCCTCTGTTTTCTAACTCTGGATAACATGTTTGTTCCAATGTTTTTGTTGTAGTTACCTTTCCGGGTGTACACTGGGAAACTATGTTTGCTATGTAGAGTGTATCATTAACTAGATCAATCAAATTGTTAGAAGTCAATGCGCACCTTGAAGCTGCTCTTTCTGCCTTCAATACCTGTGTATGCCACTCTGTGAATAATATGTTCTTATGAACTTCAAGTATTCTTGGCAAATTGGAGTCTTTTCCCGACTTTGAATCTTGCCATTCAAGGTGTGCTGTGATAGCTTCATCGGCTTGATTCAATTCATCTCTTGCCTTTTCTACCTGCTCATTCACAGTTGTAGTTAACTCGCAGAGTGGTTCCGCTTGAGAGAGGTATTGAGCCAATAGTTTAACTTGTGCTATAAGCGCATTGTTGATAAACGTTGCCTCTTTTCTAAATTCCATTATCTGCGAGTCTCCTTTAACATTATTCAGCTGGGCTGTAATCTGGGCGATATGCTCATCTTTGGTTTTCAATAATTGTTCATTCGCCGCTTTTAATTGCTCCAAAGCCTCCTTCAACTCATTATGTTTCTGGATTGCTGCCTGATTGATGTTCTGTTTCTCCTCATCCCATTGCTTAGCCAATTGGCTATTTATTTGTTGTTGTTCTGCTAATTGTTCCTCAGCTTGTGTTACCCTTTGTTTTATATCTGCCAACTCTTTTTGCAAAGTGGAAATTTCCTGGTCTTTAGTCTTTAATAAAAGACTTACCTCCGATGCCTTGTCAATAGTAGCAGCTGAATAAGCTCTAGCATATTGTGACAGTTTGGTTAGATCATTGGAGAGATCCAGTTTCTCCTTCCACACTACATTGCCCACGACTGCTTGTTTGGGAAAGATGGAAGGTTGATCAAGCCTTTGCCTCTTTCTCGATCGCTTTACCACGGCTCTATGCTTTGGGCTGTAGAAAACATTCAAAGGAGGAATATCTTCCACTTGTAGAGTGACTTGGTCGCTAGGACCTTTCGGAATTATTTCCACATCCGTTTTTTTTGGTGGGCCGCTGGTTCCACTCAAAGCTTGAGATGAGGTTTTATCCTGTACACTGCTGCTTTTAGGAGTATCCGTACTCTATGAGTCTTTACCTCCATCGATAATGGTGCTGAAATGCTGCCATTCCTTTTGCAATTCAGGGTCTGTGACAACACCTTTATTAGTATCGGTGGTGGTTTGTTTAGACTGGGACTCCTTTAGCAGTTGTTCTTGTTTTTCCTTTTCTCGTTGCTCCTGTTCCTTCTGCCGCATCTTTGCCTGCTCCCTTTGCTGGTTGTCCTCGTGCTCTTTGCACTGCCTATCTTCCTCTTCTTTCTTTGAGCGCTCTTCTTGCTTTTTCCTTAAGCGCTCCTCCTGCTCTTTCCTTAA
>APFE031642161.1:0-52817 GCA_000404065.3 Pinus taeda
CCACCGGCCCACCCAAAGTTATGAACGTAGAAATAATTCCAAAAGGTCCTAGCGACCAAATCACTCTCCTGGTAGAAGACATTCCTCCACTGAACGTCTTCTACAGCCCTAAACATAGAGTCGTAGTAAAGCGATCAAGAAAGAGGCAGAGGCTTGATCAACCTTCCCTCTTTCCTGAACAATCACTTACGGGCAATGTAGTCTGGAGGGAGAAACTTGATCCCTCTGATGACCTGACCAAGTTGTCGCAATATGCCGGAGCTTATTCGGTTGCCACTATCGATAAGGCATCAGAGGTAACCCTTCTCTTAAAGACTAAGGACCAGGAGATTTCCACACTTCAAACAGAATTAGCAGATGTCAGACAAAGGGTAATACAAGCTGAGCAGCAATTAGCGGGACACCAACAAGAAACAGTACATACAAGCGAGCAGCTAGTGGAACAACAGAAAATAAATAGCCAATTGATACAGCAATGGGAGGAGGAGAAACAGAAGATTACCCAGGCAGCCACCCAGAGACAAAATGAGTTGACAGAGGCATTGGAGCAACTAAAAGCGGCAAATGAGCAATCTTTCAAGACCAAAGATGAGCGTATTGCTCAAATTACAGCACAGTTAGAAGCCACCAAGGGAGATGAGCAGATACAAGAATTCAAAAAAGAGGCAATGATAATCAACAAGGCACTTGTAGCGCACGTTAAACTCCTGGCTCAATCCCTCTCTCAAGCGGAACCGCTCTGTGAGTTAGCTGCAACTGTAAATGAACAGGTGGAAAAGGCCAGAGATGACTACAATCAAGCCGAAGAAGAAATCACAAACTATCTTGAATGGCAAGATTCAAAGTCAGGAAAGGAAGCCAATTTGCCTAGGATACTGGAGGTCCATAAAAATATATTGTTTACAGAATGGCAAACACAAATATTAAAGGTAGAAAGGGCAGCATCAAGATGTGCATTGACTGCTGGTAATTTGGCTGATCTAGTAAATGATACTCTCTATCTAGCCAATATTGTTTCCCAATGCACGCCCGGGAAAATTACTACTGCAAACACGTTGGAACAAACATGCTACCCTGATTTAGAGAGCAGAGCAAGGTCAATTACCGCGGTTGACACTTTAAACATAGCTGCATGAACAACGATCTGCTCTCAAATTCCTAACCGATGCCGTTCATTGCATGATCCCCGATATCCAAGACTCCACCTACGCTGCCCAGCTCAGTTCTAGGCTCAACAAACCTCCTGAAGTTGAGCCAATGCTCGCCATCAATCAACTCAGGTTCAAGGGGAAGTAGCCGACAGAGTGATTCATCATCCAACTCCTCCAATTGCCAGCAAAAATAGCAACAAGAATTTATTGACATCAGCTTAGTTAGCTTTTCTGTTTTTGTAGATATTTAGATTAGCATAGTATTTATAGACCCTTTCATGTATTTAGAAAGGGTCGTAAAATTTTGTAATAAGACTTAACAGACTGAAGTTTGCACTATTGTGCTTCAGCCTCTATTTTTTTCATGAAACTCGACCACTCGCTTTTACTTTAACGGAGAAATTTCTTGATTCAATTGTGCACTACTGTCATTGGTTTGAGGTATGTTGATGCGTTGGAGCAGAAGCTATACATAGCGATTCATATCGGGAGTGACTTACTATTCAAATGGTATTTCTATCTTTTGTTTGAATTCATTCTGTGTATGTGATTTCGCTGTGTAATTATTCCTGCTATCGTTAATTGTATGCATGTACTACAACAGGAAATCTTATTCATACCACTATTGGATGTTTAGATGATATGCCTTATCTTTTAATCATGTATGCGTTAATGGTATGAATGCATAGAGTATAGCACCGCTTTAATCACTGCGCCTAACTATTTAGGTACAGCAATCTTGAGTGATTTAATATCTATGTCTTGAGAATGCAGTCATCTATATAATTGTATTTTTGGATATAGAACATCAAAAGCTACGCTTTAGAAGTTCAAATAGATTCCCAGGATAGTTTAATTCACTTATATTTCTGTCAATAGTTTTAGTCATCCACTTATCGCTACTGTTATCTACAAAGTATTCATTCATCCCATTTATCTATTTTTGGGAAACTGGTCCCATTATCCCCAGTCGGAGCCACTATCCCAAACGGAAAAGGTGCTGTACTAAGGTCCGGACCGGGTGGTTTCCCCCAATGTCGGTGCAACGATTTTCGAGGCATCAACACCTCCATAGATTAGGATTAGTAAATCTTTTTATGTATTTGTTCATCATTTACAATCCTTTTTTGAAAAGTTTCTTAAATCGATTTGTTGTTTTGGTACAAAAAGTGTCGTGATTGTCATTTTGTGTCAGAAAGAGAAGTGTCATGGATTCTTCCTTTGCTGAATAGTTGATTGAACTTTTCATCATGTATTTGGTTTGATTTTTTTCTATTCGAAGTGTCAAAAGCATTTTTTATTTTAAATTGAAATTCAGATGATTCTCAGATGAAATTCAATAGTTTATGATCAGATATGTATTCATGACTTGTAGCTTTCATGTTTATCATAAGTTTGACAAAATATCTGTTGTGTACTAGGAAAGTCCTAGTAAAGATCTTGTTCAAGTTTGAATTTTTTTCATTGTTTTCATCTTAATAATGATTTTGGTAAGTTACTGGAAGTTCTAGGCAGTGCTTTAGACGCTTTCCTAAAAAAGTGGCATAGGTTTCATGACTACATTCTCTTAAACTGGGATTTTTTGTCATAAATGTTGGCAGTCAGGCTTGTGTGTGTGGTTATAGCCTTCCAATCAGATGCATAAAGTGTGTAGGCTGGGGTTGGGGCATAAAATCTATGAAAAAAAGTACCAACTAAGGGATTTATCACCTGGGGTGGCTTGCAAGCTCCTGAGTGGTTTGTAGTCCTTGTGGGTTGTTAGTTTGTTGTCAATTGTCAACCCCGCTTCTATAACTAGGGATTGGAGGTTGGGTCATGTCATAGTGACACTCATCTAATGTTTACCCCGGTGAGCTTGTAAAAGTGTGTAAATGTGGGAGGAGGCATTACAAACTCTTAAACATATGATTTTTTTCACAAATATAATCTTCATAACGAACATGTGATAGTGAATATCCTAAATGTTACAAATTTTTAGAAGAAAAACATTTCATCAAAATCCTAAACAATAATCACAATAAACATATAAAATATTGTATATTTCTATGATTATTGATTAAAAATATTGTCTAGTACAACCAAAAGATAAATCATGAGATCAAATTCTACAAAATATTTATTAATGGTTGAAAACCAAATTGCACAAGGATTTCCACTTTTAAGTTGGAAATAGAAAAATTTTGAATTACATAAGAAGCAGGTCGATCACATATTAAAAACATTGAATCTACAACGAGGGAGGTGAACCCATTGATTCGTCAATAGTAAAACTCCAACCCATTCTTCCTCTTTTTCTCTCCTTTTTACCCTCCTCAAAATTAGTTTCTAAGTTTCTCATTTTGTAACCATTTTGTAAAAATAGACCTAGGATTACTTTATGAAATATAAAATGTATAAGACAAATAAATGGGAGGATTTAATCTTGATGTACTAATTTTATTTTTAGTCAAGGGGATGTAGCGGCTACAACCACCCTCCAAAATTTTGGCCTGCACCTAATTTTTGAGCCACCCTTGGGAATTTTGCTTGATGACTGTAGACCCTCAAGTTCACTCTATGAGCCCGTGGGAGTCTTTACATCCACCTTGCTTGTTCATTTCACCCAAGTTTCTGCATCTTGGTGTCTAAGTCATGCTTGTGACCATGTTTTGGTTGTGCTCAAAGTCTTCACTTTGTGTATACGTGTTGTGTTCGCTATGAAAGCATCTGTCACACTCACACATGGAGTCACATTCACTATCACACAAGAGTCATTATGGTTGATCAACGATCAATCAAGAGTGTCACACTTGTCTCTTGCACTGTTGCTCCGTGATGTTGAATATGTGTGTCTAGATGTTTTGAGTCGTTTCATCGTCGATTCATGTGAGTGTGTGCTTTCATGATCACCTATGCATCTTTTGATCATACACACACTTAGTCATTTTGATGAAGTTTTGATGACTAGACTCCCCTCTGATAGCCAAACCATCACCCCGCCATCAAATTGATTGACTGTCACCCAGAACAGTGTAGAAGCACCAAGCAAGTCTTTCCAAGTTGCACTAATCGCAAGCAATCCAATTAGCCTTCATGCTGACCTCTTGGACAGTCGGACCCGACAACCACCCCAGGACTGACTCCCCTCAAAAATTGTGCAAAGGTTACTAACCTTTCCCGCCCTACTGACTATGGAAATTGTGCAGACAAGTTGGACAAACATCAATTGCCCATCTATGTCTCCCTCAAAAATTTGTGCAGTTTTCCCAGTCACTCTTGTTGACAGTTGATCGGTTGCTCATCCAGGAAAGTAGATTTCATGAGAAAGCCTTCTACTAGACAGAAATCTGCTCGACTCAAAAGCTATGCAGAGATTATTAGCAAGCCAGCATGTTAGCCTCAGTGCAATTTTCCTCACCAGCAGCTCCTAGCAGCAGACTGCCAATTCCCTCTAGGAATTCTGCAATTTCTACTGCCATGCTCCCAATAGTTGACTGCATGTTCCCCTTGGGAATTGAGCAGTTTCTACTGCCAATGACCTAGCAGCCAACTGCAAGTTCCATCTAGGAATTACATAGTTTTGACTGCGAGACTCCCGGCTAGTTCCTCCCAAAAAATACGCAATTTTTGCCTATTGATCCTCCTTGTAGCCCGCGTGTTCCTCCAAACAATTGTGAAAATTCTACCTTCCATCCCCTGCTACCCACTCATTCTAGAAACTACACAGATTCTTCCTACCTTGCCTTCCTCCAACCAGACTTTCCCTCGCAAAATTTGAGCAATTTTTCCTTCTAGTTGAGCTGGACTTCGCGGACAGTCACTATCAACTTGGATTGCCCATCTTGATCACTCAGTGACTCTTGTGTAGTTTTCATCAGCAGTGCCCGGAGTCATCTTCCTGCTTCACAACCTTGATGCTTCTCCCGATCACCTGCATCCAAAATTATCATATGTCATGGTAGACTAGGAGGTTTTTGGATTTCACGTTGTCTCATCATGAGTGACTCCAGGCACAAGTACACTAACAAACATGGCATGACAACAAAAGGGATGAACGAATGGAGTACATGCAGAAGGACATGTTCACCAATGGATGAATGAACGATGCATGCAAAGAGATGTGCTCGCAAACAGATAATCATGCAAAGATGTGTTCGTGGATAGATGGATGAGGAAACATGCAAGATGTGCTCATGGATATACTAACAGATGAACATGCACCTTTCGTGAACAGATGAGGCTGTCAAGCCTTCCAACATGCAAGCAAGGAACAACTTGCCAAAGCATCATCAAGTGAACCAAATACCATCAAAGAATATGCGCACTTTTCCATGTGGAGGTGAAACTGTGCTACACCATGAATACATCCATCACCTAGCAGCATTGTAGTTTGACAAGCACTCCAACAGCAGCACGAATGTACCAGCACTTTCATGTCAAGTCATATCATGAGTCATGTCGCCCACATCTCTACTATGGGCTATGTTTCAATCAATGTAATGTAACGTGGAAGTCCAAGAGACCCACTTGTTGTACAAAGAGTCATGCAAAGTTGAAAAGTCATGGAAGTCAAACAATCATGAGGGTAGTCAAACAGCCACAAGGGTCAGTTTCACCCTTGGCTATAAATACCCCCTCATTTGTACATGAAAGGACTTTTTCACCTCATCTCCTCCCACATAGCCAAAAGAGTCTGTAATATTTTCTTTGAGGAGTAAGTATTGGCTCCAACGCCCCGTTCACAGGGTTAGTGATGTATGGTGTAACGATGTGTCTTGGAACTTTTGCTTGTTTCAAAATCCTGCTAACAGGCCATCACGTTTTCATGCATGTATTGTAATTTTTGTAAGACTAATCTTGAACACTTGTAATGCATGTTGCTTTAACCTATGTTGAAACCTTGAACTATTTCACTTGTTGTAATAAATAATCTGTTAATGGAAATGTGATGTATATATTGTTAACACTGTCTCACCCATGGTGGCTATCTCCCCAGACATCAGAAAAAACTTTCACATAAATCTTGCAGTAACAATTGTTTCACTCGTTCGGACTCATTTGTTGAGTGTTGTACGTGTTATCTTACCTTGTGTGTTGTGACTGCCGCATCTGTGTGGACTGCTCCTCCAGAAGTTGTGCACGTCCTACTGTGTTGTGTGTTCCTACCTGAGTTGGGACTTCATCCTAACCAACTTTGGACTCACTCTCACCCTCTTCCTTTACAGTGAAATAACCATTGACACAAGTACACTAGTGTTCACCAAGTAGGTGAACCTCACTTCTTGAAGACAAAGAAAACCACTCTCTTGTGCTGACAAGCAAGAGTTGAGGCAAATCCTTAAGACAATGGTAACGGGGCCATCATACGGGATGGGACTCTCACACCAAACGGTGGGAGGTCTAGTTTGGACTTCATACTGGGGTTATCCCTGAACATTGGCAGCTCCAGCACCATCAACATTTATGTCTTTAGAAGGAGGGTAGCCAATTGTATATGGTTGAACATCCCCTCACACTCATTCATCAACCATTTGGTCAAGGCAGTAACTTGCACTCCCTCTCACCTACACACAACTCAGCAATTGGTTACTCCTCACCTCGCAGGATTGAACACGATATTTTGTATCATCAAATTCACCCCATCTATCCCATCACTCGCTAATTCACGAAAGAAGTCAAATTGATCCCATGCATACATCATCTTCCATATGCATCAAGGAAGCCAAAATACACTCCCACAAGAGTTTTTGTATCATCGGTGGAAGAAGTAGTCCTTGCCACACTTGAGGTCTAGCAGAAGCTATTGAAGATGGTGAGGAACCTCCAATCTTTGGGCAAGGCAAACAAGACACTCTTTTGATCTTGGGATCGAAATACGATATAGGAGGCGAAGGGGAAGGCAACAGAGGAGGCGGAGGCTAAGATGAACCAACAGACTTAGATTCAGAACCATCAAACTCTGAAAGGGAGGAAGAGGATGAAGAAGAAGACGAAGAGATGGATGACCCAAATCTTGAATGGATGACTCAAGGACCATTGGCTCTCCCTGCTATTCTATACAAGATGTTGAAGTGAGTGAAGAGAATGAACATCAAGTTCAACCTTGACAATACAGTGAAGGTAGAAGACCACCTAGACAACTTCTACTTACAGCTGCAAACCCTTGAGGTACAGTTTGATGATGTAACATGTAGATTGTTTCCATCTACCTTGGATGGTCACATAGTTGCATGGTATCACAGCCTTCCACCGAACTCTATATAGAAATGGGGTGCATTCAAATGCATGTTCCTTGAAAAGTTTGTTGACAACAAACCCCATCCATGCTACTCAAAGACTTGGGAAGCCTCAAGATGGAGGGAAAAGAAAAAGTAAAAGACTTCAAGCAAAAGTTTACATGTATTCTAAACAAGTTTGTAGTGGACACTAAGCCTCATGACTCCATCATTTTTTATTACTACACATTCGCACTGCCAACTAGCATTGCACAGTTCTTCAAGCGAGATGCCAAACCAACACTCTTGGAAAGTTGCGAAGAGGCTATTACTATTGAGAAAGACCTATGGGCGATCAAAGTCATCAAGGATGATGAATCAATGAAGCACTCCAAGGATGTGAGCAAGAAGCCCCAAGCAAGGGTAGAGACAAGGAAGGAATCAATATTGAGACCCTCACTCACCTTGTCAGGAACTTGACCATAGGAGTGTCCGAGCTCAAGAAACAAAAAATGGAAACATTTGCAAGCAACCATCTGCCTAGACAGAGATAGGAAAACAACTCATCGAGCGGCTCATCAAGCAGCAACCAGTTCGCTTCAAAAACTGTGTAGAAGCCTGTGTTCCAACTCGAATAGTGTGCAAATCCTAAGTTTTGTTCCTTCCATGAAGAACATCACCCCGAGAACTCTTGTTTGGATTGGAAGAAATTCGTTAGCTCTATCTGCAATCATACCCTCGATGTGGAAAGAAATTTGCAGGAGCAGTTGGAAGACACTGAAAATGACGAAGAGGTTGCAACTAATGAAACATCAAGTTCTCGGCATGTGGTGAACACATATCAGTGCTCGCAAGTAACGTTGAAGATGAACACCGAGAAGCAGCCCCAAAAGAAAAATGGTCATTACAACCTTAGGAGTAAATGGGCTCCCCCTACGCTTGGGGAAATGCAAGAAAAGGTGAGACTATTGATGAAGAAGGTTGATCCATCGGTCACTCCAAATCAAAAAACACAAATAAAGTCTGGGAATAATGTGGCAGATAAGAGTACATCCATGAGTAGCAAGTTGCAAAACACTCCACCAGACAACACAAACATTTGTTCCATCCTGGACCCCTCAATGATTCTAAAACCTTTGGACTATAACATTGTTGATGACATGAAGAAAACTCAAGTGAACATTAGTTTGTTCGAGTTAGCCAAGGTCTAGAGTTAGCGAGATATCTTGCTGCATGCATTAGGACAAATAGCAGCAGACAACACAACCTCTACTGGCAAGGGAGAAATCGCACCTCCCAGATCACTTTCCACTATGCTCAACACACTCTGAATGGAAGAAGTAAACTCAGGTTGCCCCCCATTCCTACTTTCATTTTGAGTTTTTAACTATAATATCCATAACTGCTTGGTTGATTCTGGCGTGGCAGCCAACCTCATGTTGCTCTCCATCGCTAGGAAGATCAATGTTCAATGGAGTGAGACATCCACCTAAATCATCCAACTTGATTGGACATCAGTACCAACCATTGGTGAACTGCGAGACATGATCATCTAACTATCTTATGACAATCGAGTCCACAAATGCATCAACATAGTTGTTGTGGACATATCGGAAGCATATGGTCTATTACTCAATAGAGACTGGTCCAACAAGCTAGGTGGATATTTTGCTACAGACTGGTCTCACATGTGGCTTCCATACAAGGGAAAATGCAAGCAAATCTAGGTGTTCTCCAAGAGGTATATGAAACACAACGTCACTCCCCTTAATGGGGAGAAAAAACTACTGGCCTTTGTAGAATTCATGTTTGGAAACTGCCTTCTGGAAACAACATTGGAGTGTTATCCTGCATGGCCAACTCCAACCTCATCAGGCACACAGTTCGGACTCCTTCCTCACCCAACTGATGGTAATGAAACCTGTACAATTCATTGTACCAATAGTAGCAGTAGTAGCAGCAATAGTAGTAGTAGCCGTACAAGCACGTCAAATGGTTCGTGTATAAACAAGCTATGGGCCATGGATTTTAATGAATCAAAGACATATGATGGCTCAAGGACCGAGTATAGATCAGTCACCCAAAACAATAGAAAATGCATGATTTCAAGCTGCTTGGGGTTCGACTACATAAACAACATTGCTGAGAACGAAGCACTCATTTTGGGATTACCAAGAACCCTCAGCTTCAACATGGTTGCACTCAAAGTAGTACTACACTCCGCAAACAATGTCGATACTTTCAAGAACATAACAATTGATGAAGGTAAGCACGAGAAATCTCTGAAAACTGTAGCTGAGGGAAAGAAAGGAAACCCCATCCCCGAGGGGTTGGGTTCTATGAACAAGCTCTATTATTTGCAGAACTTTGGTCAAGGACCAAGAAACAACATAACCCACAAACCCACCATTGCGAATGAACAAAGCAACCTGGGGACCAATCACAATCTGAAGATGGTTAGTCTTGGTACAAACTGCATGCCATAGTAGTGATTATCTTTTGACTTCCTGATCAAACAGTACTAGGATGTGTCCACGAGGGTAGATGATGACCTAAGTACATACGACATGTGAATAACCCAACACGGGATTCCAGCTAAAGGACAAACCAAATCATTGCAGCAAAAGTCAGGTAAAACACATATGTTGTTTAGACTCCTTATACAGAAAGAATTGACTAAATTTTTGGATTTTTGGGTTACTTACAAATTTTGTTATCATACTGGGGTTTCTAATTTAAATTCCGCACATAAGAAATCGGGGAAAATCCACTTATGCATTGATTTTAGGAACTTGAATTGTTCTTGGAATAAAAACAACTACCCCGTGCCATCATCCGAGCGTATGTTGCATGCAGTACTTGAAGCAGTGGTGTTGTCTTCACTTAAAGGTTTTTATGAATACCACCACGTTCCGGTAGTGGATCCCAGTGGACTTGCACTGGTCCACGAGAAGCTTGGCCCACAAATGTATCATCTGCAATTACTTGACAGGAGGAATAACAACCTTCTTGTCAATGTCCAAGATCTCAAGCATTACTTTTAGTAGGCCGGGCCGCGCCCATTCCATGTACATATTCTTCTTGTTACTTGTTGTTTTCATCTTGTTTTCTTTGCTTATTATATTTTCTTTTACTTTGTTTGATTCTGCTTACTATTTTTTTTACATTTGTTTTGTTTGCTTGGTATGTTACTATTTTTATTTCCGAAAATAAGTGCTGCCAACTACTATGTTCTGGCTTTTGAATAGAGTATGTGGCTGAAATTTGAAGAGACTTGTGACACTGCAGCACTTGATCAGTCTTGTGTCCATCTTCTTTGCGCTTGGTTATAAACTTTGGCCGATGAAGTCTTGACGAAAAATTCAAGCCATTTGCAAGGGAAGTTTTGGTCCAACCATGAACCTTTGTCCACACTGGGAAGCCCCATGCCTGTACTTGGCCTTCTGCTTTGTGTGTTCAAGCTCATCCAACTAGTATAAATGGAGAAGGGGAAAATCCAAATGAGCAAACCTATGTCAGAGATCTTACATGCTTCTTTGAAGGACCAACCTCTTCTGCTCTCAATAATTCAGGATCCCTCTTATGCCCCAAAAATAAATAAGTGCCTATGCACAGTCCTCTTGAAAACTACAAAGGAAAAACAAGAGAAAGGCTTCCTGCGTAGAGAGGTGAAGCATGCAACTCCACCGAGGTACTGACCAAGCTCGCTTGCAGTGGAGAAATGTGTGTGTTCCTGCGTGACTCTATCGGGGTGTTGTCTAGGCCTGCTGGCAGTGGAGCAACACCAGAGATGAAAACTTATACTCTGAAAATCTTCAATTCGTGAGCTAAACTACCCTTCCCATATTTGAAACACTGAGATTTAAGCTGAAATTTTTATTGTGTTTGACTGAGTTAGCAAAATGTGAGACATGTATGTCCATGGGGTGAGTGTGGAAGCCAAAGTAACCCGCGCAAAGATTCAATACTCCCTGAAATACCAAGGCCCTGTGCTAGAAATGAACCAAAACAGAGAAGCTGGAGTTCTACCAGTGTGTTGCCAAGTGTTGTAGCGGCTACAACCACCCTCTAAAATTTTGGCATGCACCTAATTTCGGAGCTTCCCTTGGGAATTTTGCTTGATGGTTGCACAACCTCAGGTTCACTCCGTGAGCCCGTGGCAGTGTTCACATCCGCCTTGCTTGTTCATTTAACCCAGTTTTCTGCATGTTGTTGTCTAATTCATGCTTGCGACCATGTTCTGGTTATGATCAAAGTCTTCACTTCGTGTATACTTGTTGTGTTCACTATGAAAGCATTTGTCACACTCACACACGGAGTCACATTCACTGTCACACAAGCGTCGTTACAATCGATCAACGATCAATCACGAGTGTCATGCTTGTCACTTGTAACATCGATCAATCATGTTGAATATGTGTGTCTAGATGTTTTGAGTCATTTCATTGTCGAGTCATGTGAGTGTGTGTTTGCATGATCACCTATGCATCTTTCGATCGTTCACACACTTAGTCATTTTTTTGAAGTTCTGAAGACTGGACTCCCCTCTCACAACAAGACCATCACCCCACCATCAAATTGATTGAATGTCACCCAGAACTGTGCAAAAGCACCAAGTAAGTCTTTCCAAGCTGCACTGATCACAAGAAATCCAATCAGCATTCATGCAGACCACCCGGATAGTCAGACCCAGCGGCCACCTCGGGACTGACTTCCTTCAAAACTTGCACAGAGGCTACTGAACTTGCCTGCTCTACTGACTAAGGAAATTTCACAGATAGGTCAGACAGACACTAAGAGCCCGTCACTATCTCCCTCAGAAAATTGCGTAGTTTTCCTAGTTAGTCCTCCCGACAGTCGTTCAGCAAATCATCCAAGAAATTGCGCAGTTTTCATGAGCAAGACTTCTACTGGATAGAAGTCCGCTCAGCTCAGAAACTACGTAGAGATGATCAGCAAGCCATATTTTTAGTCTCAATGCAGTTTTCCTCACCAGCAACTCCTAGCAGTAGACTGCGAGTTCCCTCCAAGAATTTCGCAGTTTCCGCTACCAAGCTCCCAGCAGCTAACTGCCTCTTCCCCTTGGGAATTGCAAAGTTTCTACTACTAGTGACCTAGCATCCAACTGTCAATTCCCTCTGGGAATTGTGCAATTTTTACTACGAGGCTCCCAGCCAGTTCCTCCCAAAAACTATGCAATTTTTTCCTATTGATCCTCCTTGCAGCCCAGCTTATTCCTCCATAAAATTGCGCAAATTTTGGCTTCCAACCCCTGTGGCCTGCTCGTTTTGGAAATTGTGTAGATTCTTCCCACCTTTCCTTCCTACATCCCGGACTATCCCTCCAAAAATTTACACAATTTTGTCTTCCAACCGAGCCAAACCTCGGGACAGTCACTATCGACTTTGATTGCCCATCTTCATCACTCAGTGACTCTTGTGCAATTTTCATCAGCAGTGCCCACAGCCATCATCCCGCTTCACAGCCTTGCTGCCTCTCCTAGTCACCTGCATCTGAATGATCATGTGTCATGGTAGACTAGGAGGTTTTTGGATTTGATGTTGTCTCGTCATGAGTAACTGCATGCGTATATACACTAACAAACATGGTGTGACAACAAAATGGATGAACGAAAGGAGCAAATGCAGAAGGACAAGTTCACCAATGGACGAATGAACGATGCATACAAAGGAATGTGCTCGCCAATGGATAATCATGCAAATATGTTTTCATGGACAAATGGATGAGCAACCATGCAAGATGTGCTCACAGACGGATGAATGGATGAACATGCACCTTTCACGAACAGATGATCCTGTCAAGCCTTCCAACATGCAAGTAAGGAACAACGTGCCAAAGCATCATCAAGCGAACCAAAGACCATCAAAGAATCTGTGCACTTTTCCATGCAGAGGTGAAACTGTGTTACACCATGAAGACATCCATCACCTAGTAGCATTGTAGTTCGACATGCACTCTAGCAGCAGCACGAATGTACCATCACTGTCATGTCAAGTCATATCATGAGTCATGTTGCCCACATCTCTACTGTGGATTATGTTGTCAATTAATGTCATGTAACGTGGAAGTCCAAGAGATGCACTTGTTGTATAAAGAGTCATGCAAAGTCAAAAAGTCATGGAAATCAAACAGTCATGAGGGTAGTCAAATAGCCACAAGGGTCAGTTTCACCCTTGGCTATAAATACCCCCTCATTTGTACATGAAAGGACTTTTTCACCTCAGCTCTTCCCACATAGCCAAGAGAGTATGTAATATTTTCTTTGAGGAGTAAGTAGTGGCTCCAACACCCCGCTCACGGGGTTAGTGATGTATGGTGTAATGATGTGCCTTGAAACTTTCACTTAATTTAGAAGCTTACTAACAAACCAACACGTTTTCACACATGTATTGTAATTGTTGTAAGACTAATCTTGAACACTTGTAGTACATGTTGCTTTAACCTATGTTGAACACTTGAACTATTTCACTTGTTGTAATAGATAAGTTTTTAATGGACATGTGTTGTATATGTTGTTAACATTGTCTCACCCCTGGCGGCTATCTCCCCGGACATCAAACAAACCTTTCACATAAATCTTTTTGTAACAATTATTGCACTCATTTGGACTCATCCGTTGAGTGTTGTACTTGTTATCTCACCTTTTGCGTTGTGACTGCCGCATCTGTGCGGACTGCTCCTCTGGAAGTTGTGCATGTCTTGTTTTGTTGTGTGTTCCTAGACGAGTTGGGACTTCATCCCAACCAACTTGGGACTCACTCTCACCCTCTCCCTTTACAGTGAAAGAACCAATGACACAAGTACACTAGCATTCACTAGGCACATGAACCTCACTTCTCGAAGGTAAAGTAGACCACTCTCATGTGCTAACAAGAAAGAGTTGAGGAAAATCCTTAAGACAATGGAAATCAAGCCATCATACCATATGGGACTCCCACACCAAACAGTGTGATATCTAGTTGGGACTTCATACCGGGGTGATCCCCTGAATGTTGGCGGGTCCAGCACCATCAACATAACCTTAATGCTATATTCAAGCAACATGGATGTGGTGGCTTAATGTAACATAGAATTAGATAATTTAAATATTTAATTAATATTGTAATGGCCTATTAGATTAATATGAATATAAGGCATAGTATAGGAAGAAGGAGACCTCTAATATTAGTATTAGGAAAAGTAATAATGCAAATAGTAAGATAACGGGTTTTTTTATGATTTGGTACCGAATAGAAAAAGGTGATACGATTATGGAAAGAATGTCAAAGACTTGATACATTATGGAAATTGAAAAGATTTTAAAAGGTCATTTTGAGTTACAAAACCCTCCATATTGGACTATGATATGATGTTAAAGTTTTCATAATTATCAAATACAGTTTCAATTTTAAATTATGGACATTTTATGATTAAGTATAGTACACACATCTCTTGCAAGATTGACTACCTCCACTCTAGACATTGTACTTATATGCATTGTTTCATAATTATTTTATTAATATAAATTGGTTCTTATTGTATCATTTTATTTCTTTTATTTATTAATTTCATTTAATCCTTAACATAATTGGCATCAAAAACAAATTCGTAGTAAAAAATATATTTTATATCAGAAGAAGTTGTAGAGGAATTCGACAATAGTGCAATAAAAAATATTTAGAGCTACTAATAAAAATATATACCATATCATTAAAAATTTCCTTACTTTACACTTTCCAACTAATAGTTGTACTACCATACATATTGAAATAAGAAAAAAAAAACTACTTAGCAAAACATCATAGTTATATAAAAAAATAACTAGAAATTATGTCCTTAAAGGACTTCAACTTTTAGGGCCACTTAAGTCTCCATTGTTGCATCCTCAGAGCACATTTCTATTTCAATTAGATGATAAGTATGAATGTAATGGGCTCCCAAGTGGAAAATTGCAAGAAATTAATGACTAGCTAGAGAACTTAGATCAAAGTAATTATGAAGGTTAAAGCTCTATCTAATAACAAAAAAAATAATATTAATAATAAGATTAATAGCTGCTATGCACCATAGTCCTTGCCTCTACTACTAATTAATTGATTAAGGTTGTGTGGATTGTGGAAGAAGCATAATCAAAGCTTCCTTTGCACTCTACAAATTGCTTCCTCCACACTTGAACAAATTTTATCCTGCATCCTGCACTCCACATATTCACAATTCCTATTAATGGGCCAACAAACCTTCCAGTTGTGCCTATTATTATAGAGGTAAGAGCATACTATACAACAATTTATGTGTTATAACAATTGTGCGAAGCAGAGACAACTATTTAATTATTTCATCTGGGCATGTATACAATCACACCACATATTCTATCTATACACTTTTAAATAATGCCATCATTCTGGCACCAGAGTCCCACTTTAGCATTCAAAATCTTGCTAATGTGAATCTAAGGTGTCACTTGTGTGTTTCCCTACAACACCATCCTGACGCGCCCCAATGACTCAAACACAAAATATAATTAATTAAATTGTTTAATCACAAAGACAAACTATGATGGATTGAATTATTTAATCAATTGACGACAAGTTATGTGTCATTCATTTCTTTCTACGGTGTCTTATGGGCTTTAAAATGACAACTTTGTGAAAAGTGATATTCTGAAATAAAATATTGGGCGCAATGTTTAGAATGTAGAAGGAAAAAAAAAATTATACTTCACAATCGAGCAATGCAGAGCTCCGTACTCCACACAGAGGTGATTTCCATCATGCAGAGCTCCACACTCTACACAGATGAAATGATTTTAACTACATTAATACACATGTATATTCTCTCAATCATAAATATCCAATGTGGAACTTCATAAATATAGTAATTCTCATTGTGTGGGGCTCTGCACTTCGCACAAAACTAGTTTCCATTGTGCCAAGGTTCACACTCCACACATAAGTGGTTGCCATCGTGTGAAGCTTGATACATTGTGTGAAGTGTGGAGATGATTTCTTCCTCTACACCTCCACATAATATTTGTGTGTTTGATCCTACCTCTAAGCTAATGGGATTCGAGTGTTGGCAGGTAAAATATGACAAGGCAGGTGAACCTGGGAACGAATTTAATGGGTGTGCACATATTTTTTCAATTAATTAGATGATACATTACAAGAGTCTTATTTTTTCAAGGTTCATACACAAATGAGCCATGTATTCATATTCATGCAAACACTATGGTACACGTCGTTTGATGTAATGGAAAGAAGGCATTGAATCCTTTGATGTGGCTAAGAATTTCTTGTAATTGATATTCACTAATGTTTTTGTGACTAGGTTTTTGCTTTGATCTTTTTCCATGTGCGCGTGTTTTTTACAACTTCTCACCTTCAGTCATCTAAACAGTCTACACCAAGGTAGGAAACGAGCTCAATGTTAGGGTTGCACAAGTACGAATGATCATGATAGTGGGAATCGTATGTGGAGTTATAGTGACCTGATTCCACCCAAATGCATTCCGCTATAGAGATATGGTTCATGTCATTTGAAGAGTTAATATTTATATGGTATTTAAAGTGGGCGTGGGATGGTGTAGCTTTATTTTTTTGTCTCATGGTTTCATTTTAGTTTCTTCCACTGACTACACGTAAAGGTTTAGACGTGACATTTACATATTTCCAGAGAAAATTTAAAGACCATGGAGTGTCACTATTTCTAACATATAAAATGGAAGCTCTAAATTCATATTCATCCTTGGATACAAATGTGCCTTTAGCCTAGAGTTAGGAAGTTGATCCTAGGCCTATTGAAAGACTTAATGTCATAATAGTGAACATCGTTTTACACATGAATTGGTGATACATGAGCGATTAACAATGACCATGTTGTAACAAACACAAAGCATGTCCAATAAGCATAGAGACACGAGTTATAAGAAATACATGCAGGTCCAAAAATGCGAAGTTATAGTGGGCCAATGATCAAAGTCCATGCATGTCACCAACATGTCGTCATGGAGATCATGGTGGAAAATATCTTGCACCCACCCCTGATCATAACGGATTTTATGTTAACATCAAAGGGCACATAATAATAGTTCACAAAATCTGGATCCATAAAAACCTCAAAGCCAAACACAAAAAATGACAAATTAGAGAACTTTTGAGGTCTAAAATGGGCCTCCCAATAAAATGTAGAACCAAAATAAAATTTATAAGAACCAATAGGATTCAAGATTATGATGTCAACCATGGGAGATGATTCACCATTTTTGAGGTAAAAAGGTAAAAAGATTAAAATATAATAGAATAATAAAACTATTTTTTCATGTTCTATTTTCAACTTATCTCCCAAAGGTTTTACTCAAATTACAAGTGGGAGTACCTGTTAGATGCAAAATTTAATTCCTCATCCAAACAATACCCATGTTGCATACTTTCAATGGACCATGCTACGTGAAAAATGAGAAATACATGAAAAAACGTGATTGCAATAACGTTTTTCATGTATTTCTAATTTTTCGTGTAGTAGGTTCCATTGAAAGTATGCAACATGGGTACTCCTTAGATGAGGAATCAAATTATGCATCTAACGAGTGTTCCCACTCGAAATTTGAGTCAACCCATTGGGAGATAAGCTGAAAATACAAATTGAAAAAATAGTTTTTTCTTTTTTCCCTCTAAAATTTAATGATGTAATCTAATAGTATTTTATTATTTCCACTATTATTTTATAATTTCCTTAGAAGGCCCATTTTAGACCTCAAATGACACCAAGTGCATGAAATCAAAAATCCTGATCTTGTAAGATGACAAATCCACCATTTATTTATCTTTGAATTCAACATCCACAACCAATTTCTAGTTGTGATCTCATAGTATAGTGTCCCATCCAATGCCTTGTATCTATTGATGAATGGAGGAATGGAGCATGAAATTTCGCAGACAGCTAAAAGAAAGATGGTCAAATATTTATTGGTAATGTAGTAGTTGCCTCCATCAATGAAAGTGGGGGATAGAACTTGGAACACAGGCATTGTGGTGGTGGGAAGAAATTTGATGAGATTAGAAAGGAAATTGAATTGTTTAATCAATCGATGAAAAGTTATGTTTTGTGCATCTCTTTCGACAGTGTATTGTTTGCTTTAAAATGAAAAATTTGTGAAAAGTGGTATGTTGAAATAAAATATTAGGCCCGGCATTTAGAATGTGCAAGGAAGAAAATATATAATTCACAATCGAGAAATGTGTAGCTCCACACTTCGCACAGTAGTGGTTTCCATCGTGTGGAACTCCGCACTCCGCATAAAGGTCATTTCCAATGTGCGGAGCTCAACACACTGCACAAATGAAATGCTTTTAACTATGTTAATACACATTTATTTTCTCTCAATCATAAAGATATGATGTGATGCATCATAAAGATAGTGATTTTCATTATGCAAGGCTTCGCACTCCACACTGAAGTGGTTTCCATTGTGTGGAACTCGGCACTCTGCATAGAAGTGGTTGTGATGTTTGGTTTGGATGATGGTGTTTGGATTGTACTGACATATGTTTTGATGGCAACAGAAATATTATTTGCAAATTTGTTGTAGATTTCATTGCATGGATCATTTATAGTCATAGAATTATTTTAGTGAAAAATCATTAGATGGGACACATTGTGGTTGCATATGATAGGAGAAACAGTTAGACTTAGTGTCAAAGACTTGGGAATTTTCTTCGATTAATTATCATGCACAGACTTATTGACATTTTTTCACGTGAAGATTTGGCCTTTTAAAATAAAGTGAGGATGCTTTTGGACAGTTGACTCCTGAGCTAGCGTAATAAAAACTATTGTAAATGTGTCAAGGGTTTATGATCTACAAGTTGGATGCATTAGTAAGACACTAATCTTACATGG
Source organism: Pinus taeda (assembly GCA_000404065.3). Classification (NCBI taxonomy): domain Eukaryota; kingdom Viridiplantae; phylum Streptophyta; class Pinopsida; order Pinales; family Pinaceae; genus Pinus; species Pinus taeda. Next base: position 19,244 of record APFE031642161.1, read on the forward strand.
AAAATATTAATGTACATTTTATAATGCATATTATAAGTAAATGATTTTCATCGCATGGATAATATAGAAAAATAGAAAGCTAATTATTTGTTTATTGTATAGTATGGTGCTTACTATTTCCCATCTTATATGTTATGGCATCCAGTGCCCTCTACCTTCAATCTATTGCATAGATTTATGTGGATTTAATATTTACATTAACTCATGGTTGCAATGTACCTAAGAGGAGGAGGAGGAGCAACCAATCATTTCATCATGGAACAATTTATTCCTGAGCAGGATGTCATCCTTCATTCGTCCATATTTTCAGTGAAAACATAAGTTTGCAGTGGTAATGGAGGGAAAATTTGAGCTGATCTGTAGGAAAGAAGAGGGGAGATGCCCCCATGCCTATGTTGAGCCTTCATTTGTTTCACTCCTCTAGTTATTTCATTACCTCCACAGCAGAAAGATAGTCGAATGGTAACGTCCCTGGCATTGGATGTGGATAGCTCATGTTCTTGTAAAACAAATGAAGCAGATTCCATGAGAGAAAAAATTATAGCTCATGTACAATATCCTCGCTTAGTCGTGTCTTACATAGATTTCCAAAAGGTAAAGCATATCTATGAGGGATAATATCTTTAATAATTTATGTAGACGAAACATTAGCGAACAATTTTTTCAAGATTTAGATATCCACTTTTGTTATCGTTAGCTGAATGTGTTTAAATAAAAGCTAGACAAGTATGTGCCTTATGGACCACTCATGACTACATTGCTAGCCTTGAACAAAAACCGTATTAGAATTTTACGACACCGCCTCTCATTCACAATATATTTTTTCATAATTTTCTCTATGTTTCCAATGAAATTACATAGTTTCGTAGCAAAAAACAGGTATTTAATAATTTATTTTGTTTGTTTTCAGGTAGGCATCCCCCCTGGTAGGTAGTTCCAGAGTTGCATGATCTAAGTCAGAAATTCCAAAATCAACACTATGTACCTACAATAAGCGTCAAAGTGGACATATAATTGGATCAATTCAAGGTGATTTTCTAAATTTGGATTGTCTTCTCGAATCTAGTTTAAGTTTTTCCCAAGTCGTAAAAGATCCATTGAGCCAAACACCAAAACTGACAACACCAAGTGCACGAAATCAAGAAACTTGAGCTTGTAAGACAACATATCCATTGTTTTATTGATCTATGAATTCAGTTTCACAACCCATTTTTGGTTGTGATCTCATAGTATAGTGTCCTTTCCGATGCCTTGTAGCTATCAGAGAATGGAGCAATAGAGCACAAAATCTTGCAGACATCTAAAAGAAAAGTGGTCAAATATTTATTGGCAGTGTAGCATCTACATTTGTCGGTGGAAGTGGGTGATAGAACATGGAACGCAAGAACTGTGGTGATGGGAAGAATTTTGATGAGTTTAGTCGAGCTTGAAAATACCTTGTAAATTATAGTCTCTAATGTCCTCCACACTACACACAATTCCTCCCCAAGAAACTTACATTGATACCATTCGTTCCACCCTTTGTGTAAGGACCTACGATCCTTGGCACGACCTCCCGGTTAAGTGCGATAACTTGACTTGGTGAACGAGCAAGTTGGAACATGGACAAAGTGTGAGCTCTTGACAAAATGTGTGAAGGACATATGTAAAATGCGCATAAGGAAGGAGAGCGAAGATGTTTATATGGCGTGGGGAGAATTGGCACACACCCATGGCCGACCTTACATATCGTGGCAAGCTTGGGAAAAGGTTGCTGGCCGACCAGTAATAAACAAAGCAAGTACGATGTTGTAAGGGTGTTCAACATATGGTGGATGAGTCGGCTTGGGCAGCTCAACTTGCCCTACCATCCATATATATACAACGAAGGCGTGGAGCATTCAGTCATCAAGCATTCGAGCAAGGCTTTTGTGGATCAAGTGTAGTGTGAGGTGTAGGTCGCAAAGAGGCGTAGAAGTTTGATGCGCCCACTCTTGGACAAAGGCACACAGTAGCACACGGACTTGGGTGAAAGACAAGGGCATGGGTGAAGGTGCCCAGCGTTCGAGTGAAGGTGCAGGTGGAGGCTCGGGTGGGTCGCCCACCCACCGTGTAGAAGTAAACGGAGGTGCCTTTGGGTGACTTGGGTAAGTCGCTCACCCACTATGCAAAGTTGTGAAGGGTGACTTGGGTGAGGTCTCTCACCCATCGAAACGAAGTTCGGTTGAGGAGTCAGTTGGCAGCTCATGGGAGGGCGCACCCACCCAGCTCGGGCAAGGAACTTTGGTTGGCATATAGAGGTGTTGCCTTGATGTAAAATTGGCTAAATATGAAACTTGGTGTTTCCCAAGTATACTTGTAAAGCTTGTAACATTGTAAAGTTGAATGATATATTATATTCAAGCAAACTCATTGTTCAGGGAGTTGACCCTCCCTTTATACTGTGCGATTGTGTTCTCTTGTATAATTGTTGATGATAATGAATGTGTATGGGTGTTCATTGGTATAAAGGAAACATAATAATTACTTGGTTGAGAAACACAAATGAAGTAGGAGATATGGTTAGGTGTATTCCATGAACATAAGTATTGGTGAAAAGAAAGTGTTCAGTGGTGCTGCACCTCGCCAAGAGCGGTTGAAAGACTACTGCCGGCCTGGGGGCGTGACAATTGGTATCGGAGCCATTGATTTGGGCATTGAAGGTTGAAGCTTGGAAGTTGGATAGTGAAGCAGGTACTTGCAGGTGAAGGAAGCGGTTTCACATACAAGTGGAACAAGGGTTGGTTCAGGTTGTAGGCAACTTGGTGAAGTTGTTGGATGGTTGAAACTAGATCACAAAGAAGGAAGTTGTTATCAATGGCAGTTGAATCTCAGGTTGGAGAAGCTAGCCATGTTGTGAAGGATGCTTCACTAGCTTTCATCGAGAAGGTGTTGGAAAAAATGGAGGACTTAGAGTCTTACTGGACTAAGAAGATGGCCTTGGTCGTGAAGGATCAAGAGGATACTTCGAAGATGAGGAAAGAACTCGATGAACTCCGGACTCAACACAAGTACATTGATATTATGTGTACAGAAATTGAAGTGAAGTTCAAGGAGATTGAAGAGGCAAGAGATTGAGGCTTGGCAGAGATCATGAACTTGCAGAAATCTCTTGATGAAGCTAGAGATGAGATCGCGGTGTTGAATAGGGTCGTGAGGCATAACTCAGGTGGAGGAGTGCCTCATGTGAAAGTCAAGGAACCGGAATCTTATGATGGTACAAGAAGTGTGAAAACTCTTGGCAAATTTCTCTGGGATATGGAGCAATACTTGGAACGCTTGGGTCTATCCAATGATGAGACAAAGGTGAAGGTAGCTCCTCAATTCTTGACAAAGGATGCTAAGATGTGGTGGCGAAGGAGGATGGATCAGAATGCCAATGGTAGTGTTGATGACGTAACTTTGTGGGATGATATGAAGAAGGCTTTGCAGACCCTTTTCAGTCCTCGGGATGAAACATGGGAAGCAAGGATGAAGATTAAGTTCATAAAGCAGACAAGGAACCTACAGACATATTAGCGGGAGTTTGCAAGTGCAGTTCTGGAATTTTGTGACATGTCAGAGAGGGAAAATGTGTTCAACTTCATTATTGGATTGAAGCCTTGGGCACGCAATGAAGTGAAGAGGCAGAAGATTAAGATACTTGAGGAAGCTTTCGCTACTGTGGACAGGTTGGTGGAGCATTATGATGAGACTTCTGATGATAGGAAGAAGAAGTTCGATAATCCAAAAGAGAAGAAGAAGGATGATGCTTCGAAATCAGATGACAAGTTGAAGATGAAGAAAGCCTTGAAGTGTTGGATATGTGCTGAACCACATACGGTGAAGAATTTTCCTTCAAGACCGAAAGTGGTCGCTATTGCACAATCTAATACAAAGAATGAAGAAGCTTTTGTGGGGATGATGCAGATTCTTGGAGCTGCTGCTACTACAGAGGTGGTCTCTCGGAGGGATCTTGAGAGGAACAGTTTGGAGTATGTTCGGATGAAGATTGGGAGTGCTGATATACTCACTATGGTGGATAGTGGGGCTACTCAAAACTTCATGAGTGAAGATACTGTGAGAAGAATTGGGCTGAAGTTTGTACCAGTGAAGACACAAATGAAGACAATGAATTCTCCTCCTGATTGTGTTCTTGGTGTAGCTGAAAGAGTAGACACAACACTAGGTGAGTGGACAGGGAAAGTTGACTTCACTATAGTGCGGATTGATGACTATGAAGTTGTACTGGGGATGGAATTCTTAAAACAATTTGATGCTATGATTGTTCCACATTTGAAGAAGTTGTACATTTACGATGGAAGGGAAGATGTACCCATTGGTGTTCCAACCATTGGTGTGACAAGGTCTGATTGTAAACTAGCACTAATGTAAATGGAGGAAGAGAAGCGCATGGAAGACATGAGTAAGCAGTTGTCTACTGTTGAGACAAAGCTTACCGGGCAGTCATTAGTCATCAGGACACTATCTGATAGTATCTTGGATTTGTCAAGAAGGATATAAGTGGTTGAGGATGATGATGAGGAGGAGGAGGCTTATGTGAGACCGAATGTTCGAGAGGAGGATCGGGTTGCATATCTGCAAAGAATGGAGATAGAGAATCCTGACAAATGGATTGACCTTATTAGTGAGGGTGAGCCTTTAGGATCTACTCCTCCTACATCTTCTTAGATGACATAGAAGATAGGGCTCATTGTTAGCTGCTCATGGTAGTGAGTCCTGAAAATAGGTTGAGAAGGTATGACAGATGGTGCAGGGATGGTTCGACATCAAGCATCATGACATGTTGCAGATGGGATGGAGTTTCCATGGACCTGAGCATGGGTGAGATTCTTGGTGAGTCCAGGATGTGGCAAAATCCGAGATAGACTGGTGAAGGCATAAGGATGTTCACTCTCATGGCTTGAGCGTGACAGTTGGATTAGCTACCCAACTAGTTCAAACATGGGGTTCGAAATTGTACGAAGAGATGTTGGCATCAGGCAGGCAGGAAGGATGATAGTTCACAAGATGGGACGACACATGATGGAGATGGTAGTTCTACATATTTTGCAGGGATGTTTGCAGCATGTGGAGGAGTTGATATCATGGACCAAGGATGGGACAGTTGTTGATGATGATCTTGGTGGATGGCTACCAAGATGGGATGTTGTCGAGGACAACAATGACTTCAGGTGGAGGAGGATGTAAGGACCTGCGATCCTTGGCATGACCTCCCGGTTAAGTGCGACAACTTGACTTGGTGAACGAGCGGGTTGGAACATGGACGAAGTGTGAGCTCTTGAAAAAATGTGTGAAGGACATATGTAAAATGCGCATAAGGAAGGAGAGCGAAAATGTTTATATGGCGTGGGGAGCATTAGCACACACCAACGACTGACCTTACATATCATGGCAAGCTTGGGCAAAGGTTTCTAGCCAACCAGCAATAAACAAGGCAAGTGCGATGTTGTAAGGGCATTCAACATATGATGGACGATTCGGCTTGGGCAGCTTGACTCGCCCTACCATCCATATATATACAACGAAGGCGTGGAGCATTCAATCATCAAGCATTCGAGCAAGTCTTTCGTGGATCAAGTGTAGTGCAAGGTGTAGGTCGTAATGAGGCACAGAAGTTTGATGCGCCCACTCTTGGGCAAAGGCACATAGTAGCACACGGACTTGGGTGAAAGACGAGGGCGTGGGTGAAGGCGCCCAACATTTGGATGAAGGCTCAGGTGGAGGCTCGGGTGGGTTGCTCGCCTGCCATGCAGAAGTAAATGGAGGTGTCTTCAGGTGACTTGGGTAAGTCGCCCGCCCGCCGTGCGAAGTTGTGAAGGGTGACTTGGGTGAGGTTGCCCGCCCGTCGAAATGAAGTTCAGTTGAGGAGTCGATTGGCAGCTTGTGTGAGGGCATGCCCGCCTAGCTTAGGCAAGGAACTTTGGTTGGCACACGGAGGTCTTGCCTTGATGTAAAATTGGTGAAGTATGAAACTTGGTGTTTCCCAAGTATACTTGTAAATCATGTAACATTGTAAAGTTGAATGATATATTATATTCTAGCAGACTCATTGTTGAGGGAGTTGCCCCTCCCTTTATATTGTGCAATTGTGTTCTCTTGTATAATTGTTGATGATAATAAATGTGTATGGGTGTTCATTGGTATGAAGGAAACATAATAATTACTTGGTTGAGAAACACAAATTAAGTAGGACATATGGTTAGGCGTAGTCCATGAACACAAGTATTGGTGAAAAGAAAGTGTTCACTGGTGTCGCACCTTGCCAAGAGCAGTTGAAAGACTACCGTCGGCCTGGGGGCATGACACTATGCATGGAGATCAATGGTTCTCACAATATAGTTGTGTGCGACGCAGAGTTTCCACTCTCCATAATGAACTTCCTCCACACTCCAAATAGGGTATTACTTCATGGATATTTGTAAAGGACATGCAAACACATCAATTATGGTGTCATTGGACATAGTGATAGCATAAGAGTGTAAGTGTTAGAGAACTCAACAACGGAATGGTCACTCACAAAATTAGTCTTTTTTTAATTATTTGTCAATCAATGACAAATACCAAAAATTAAATGCCCTTTACCACGGGAATTATGTCACATCAAGGCTCGCTCATCTAATAGAAAATTAGAAGTAAGATTTCTAGAAATTAGAAAAAAAAAAAAAATGAATTTACAAAAAAAATGAATATTCAGCGTTTTCCCAAAACTTTGATTGAAATTGCAAAAACTCAGAAAACATAATGTACTAATAATGTGTGCATCTTCACCTTCCACACAAATGGTGGGGACTCGTGAAGTTGTGGACTTGTGTACAAATTTACATATTTATCCCCTAATATGTGCACAATGTTTGCACTTTCATCTCGTACCGTGTATAAATTCACACCTTCACTTTAGTGAAAATAGATATTGGTTGCCCACGAGACATAGAATACTTGAAAATAAGGTGCTTTGTTAAGAGACTCCTTATGTGCAGTTCATCAATACGAAACCCATGGATACAAAAGTTCCAACCATGTTAAGGGTTCGTGTCGGATAGGTTGAGTGTGATCCTTGGGTAATTTTGATGGCTTAGATACCCTTGGATTATATTTTCTTAACCAAAGGTTAGTCATACAAGTCAAGAGCAAACTAGATATATAAAAATAAAAATAAAAGAAAGAAAAAAGATATTGATTCAACAAAATTAAATCATTAATTTAATAGTACACATCTCAACCACCAAATTACAACTCAAAAATATGAAAATTCCATCCTTCACCCTCTACAGAAGTTTAAACGTTATCATCCTCACTATGTAGAAGTCCACATCTTCACTCCCACACACTAGTTAAAATTTGATATTAAAAAATTAACCTAATGACATCCACCTTAACAATAAAATTGAAATGCAACAAACTATTTACATATGATGTTGATTTTAATTTTAAACCCCTTTGCTATTTATCTTTTATCAAAAGGGAGATGATGGGTGAAAGTGTATAATTGTGTACAAATTTACACCTTTATCCTCCCCAATGTGTACAAGCCTACATCTTCATCTCCCACCACACACAAATCGACATGTTCACTTCCATAAAAGTAGATATTGGTTAAATTTGATATTAAATTATTCAGCTAATAAAACACATTTTAGCCATTAAGCCACAAACAACAAACTTTACACTCATACCCCACCATGTGCATAAATCTACGCCTTCATCCTTGCTATCTATATATCCACAACTTCAATCTTGCAATAATCCAGAAGGGATTATTATATAATTTTTCATATATCTTCGTACTTTCTAGGTCAAAAAATTGGAGAAATTGTAATGCAGGAATGCTTTAAAAAATTATTGTATATTTGGTTGACTTAGGGGGTGTGGTGTTTTTAATTTATTTGTATATTTTTAATAAATTGAGTGAAAATATGTGTGTGAGGTTTTAATTGTAAATATTGTCAATTAAGAGAGAATATGAGAGATGATATACTTGTAAAAATCTTATAGAGATCTTAGGGATTAGGGGATCCTAGAATCCTTTATATATATTGGTAAGCCTCAAAGGCAGTAGAGAGGTGTGAGAGTGAGGAATGAGAATAATTCTCATGTAAATATTGTATTAATGAATTATTTCCGAGTTTTGATGTAGATAAATATTGTATAAACTTCATTATTATGTGTTGATTTTAAATTTTGAGGCCCTTAAATCACATGTCTGAGGATCGTGAAAAGTTGCAGCTTTGCTGCATCAAAGTGGTATCAGAGCCGGAAAGATCTGAGTTCCCTATATGTGGTTAATTATGCAATAGATCATTGGTGGGCCCTTAAGACTTAGGACAAGTCTCCCTCAACGTTGTCGGATCTGCGAATCGTTTCTATGTAGAGAATCTTCTGGCAATGGTAGCAATGCTGGTGCAAGATGAAGAGACCCCAAGGAAGCCCAAGATCCGGGAATTGATGCTCGAATGTGTGTCGAAGGACGTGAATCTGATTTGGTAAGCCTTGGTGGATCTGATTTGAAGTGAAGCTGTGTTTTTTTTCGAATTCAAGTGGAAGGATTCCTTAGCGGTGGATATATCCTGTAGCAAGGCTAGATGCCACTCAGCCACGTTGAGGCGGTCACACAGTGCAAATGTTTGTACCTATTACTGTGCGTTTAGGAGTTTATCGTTTGCTGGAGCTAATTAGTGTCACGGAATTGGTCAAAAGCTGAAGGTAGGTGAAGCTTTTGGTGAGGAACCAAATTCCAGTGAAGATTTGGCAGCAAAAAATCTAAAATTGTTGTTGAACCAGTCGATAGATCACAGATTGTCGAAGACGTTGTGGATAAATCAAAGGTGGCTGAAGAAATTGTGGAAAATACAAATCGGTACTAGAATATCGATACCATAATATTGTGTTGAATAGGTGCTCCAGAAGCGTGAAGAGATGGTAGCTGAAGTCGTATGCCAGAGACTGCGTTTGGAGGCACCATCGCTGTGTAAAGTTGCAGAATTCGGAGCGTGGAAGCCTGCGTGATTCAATACTAAAATGAATTTCCTTTGCGCGCTAACCATATTTCGTTGATGACATGCTTTCTCCACTCATAACTTTTAAATAAGGTTCACGTGGATAAAGTTCTTCCACTCATTATTTTTAAAATCAACTTCAAGAGAACAGTTTTAAAAAAGGAAAATGTGGAGCGTGGATTCAAGGTTTCCATGTTTACCTTTGTGGTATTTAAAATATGTGTCACTCTTATTACAATAAGGCTTTGAACATTAATGTAATGAAGTTTACTTACAAAGTGTAATGAAATTTACTTACAAAGCATCATCGATGATAAGGGTGAAACAATGATGAAAGACATGAAAGTAAGATTGGGAAGTTGGTAAAGTTGTTTAAGTTGAATACTTAAAAGTTATTGGATCAATTCAAGAAAGTCATGACAAGTTTTTAAATAGACAAAAGTGACAAGTTTTTAAATAAACAAAAGTTCTTGCACAAGTTGAGTTGAAGTGAGAGAGTTTCAATGTAAAAGTTCAAGTTAAAGGTTTATTAATGAAGAGTTGATGTAAAAGTTTGGTGTCAAAAGGAAATTTAGAGTCAAGTCAAAAATGTCAATGACAGTGAACAGGATAAAGTTCACAAAACATGAATAAAGAGATCGAGGAATTGAAAGCACAACTTGACATACTAACGGAATGGCTACAAGGAAAAGAGAATGAAAACCGAAAACATGTATGGAGAATGCGGAAACGGGTTAGATGGAACCTACAAAAGAAATGAAATGCCAAGCTGATAAACAAAATCAGAGAACTTGAACAAATACATATTGCTTTGTTGGAAAAGGAGAGACTCAAAGGAATTGAGTCACAACAAAGAGGATTTGCTAAAACCTAGAAAGTCCATTGTGAAAGATTAGTGCTTGAAGCATCAAATGAGGCTGAAAGGTCTTGTATTGTAAAAAATGATAGCTTGTTTATAGATGCAAGACATGTTAAAGATGTTAAACGTGAACAAATAATTGAAGTTGTTGATAATCATCAAATAATTCCACATGTCAACATGAGTAATATTATAGCACAATTAAAATTTCTAGAAGAATGGTTGGATAATCCAAAGTTAGAATGTGACAATATGCTTTCAAATCAACAAATTTGATACAACGGAAGCATAGAGAATGACAACAAAGTTGAAATTGAAGAAATAAAAATGTTGTTGGAACATGAACATATTGCACATACAGAAGAAAAATGTTCAAATGTGGAACCTGAATGTAATCGTGATGAATTGTTATTCCAATCTTGTAACAATAAACTTCAATCAAAAACTAGATTAGATATTGAAATCGAAGATTTAAGGAAACAACATCAGGAAGAAAGACTAAAGGACCAGCAACAAAACATAGTTTGGAATCCTGGAGGTAGCAAATCATTAAGACTTGTAGCTGTCACATTACTATAGAAAAGTGACAAGCCTCATAGACAAGAGTCTATGAATTTTTCTTTTCTACATCGGGAGTCTAATGCAAGAGCATCCTCCTTCAGAAAATCATTGTATATTTGGTTGACTTAGGAGGTGTGATGTTTTTAATTTATTAAATTGAGTGAAAAATATGTGTGTGAGGTTTTAATTGTAAATATTCTCAATTATGAGAGAACATGAGTGATGATATACTTGTAAGGATCTCATCGAGATCTTAGGGATTAGGGGATCCTATAATAGAGGATTAGTTGAGTTAAAAGTGGAATTAGAGGACTTTTAAGATATGGTTGAGTAGAGTGTGGGATCTGAACCAGAAATGGTTGCAGAATCTTTTTGTATATATTGGTAAGCCTCAAAGGTAGCAGAGGGGTGTGAAAGTGAGGAATTTTATTAATGAATTATTTCTGAGTTTTAATGTAGATAAGTATTACGTAAACTTCATTGTTATGTGTTGATTTTTAATTTTGAGGCCCCTTCGATTTGTTGCGTAATGGATGATTTCGTCCATGAGTTGGACCAATAAACCACAGGCCTGAGGATCGTGAAAAGTTACAGCTTTGCTGCATCAAATTGGCTTGTATGGCCCATTTTAAGGGAAGGTCCTAATTTGTAATATGGGATATGGAACTTGATAGAGCCCATTTGAGAAATCAAATGGCACTTCTTTGGGTCAAAAATTTTTGAGAATAGCTCCTACTTCCTTAGCAATGATCCACACATTGAAACAGCTCCAACGATTTGAACATCACATCAATTTAAGTTCATATGTGGAAGTTATGCATCTGACATGTTGACCTACCATGTTAACCACCATGGTGCCGAGTGGATTCCATGCCATCCCCCATAACGTACACATGTGGGGCCAATCACATGTGAACTTTGAAGAATATTCTAGAGGGTCCAAAACCCTAACCCTAATTGATGGTTGAGGCATGAAAAAACCATAACCTTAACAAGATATGTTAAATATTTGGCCTTTAGAAAGAGAAGGTATTCCATTCTTTTAGTATTGTTATTGTTTTAAAGGTGAGTAGAGTATCTAGGAGTGGGTTATGTTTAATAATGTTGTCAATGATTTCAAAGATAGAGGGGGACCCAAAGGTAGGAGCACAACCTAAGGGGGAAGCTAGGGAGAGATCCAAAGACGGGAGCACTGACCAAGGCATGAAAAGAAGAAAAGGGGAAAATCATAAAGGATCCTCAAAACTGGTCCAAGGCAGGAGCTTATTTGGGTGTGGAAAGAATAAAAAGGGGAAAATATCAAAATTGATCTAAGGCAGCACATGGAAGAAACCTCAAATTTTATTATAACATGGAAATCCCCACAAATCCAATGTTTTTGGACCTTCACCTTAGTTAATGGATAGACATTTTGTTGTCAATTACTGATCCATTTACTAGATCCTTGGCATACCAAATATTTTACAATGCACAAGTTCATGATATTTTCCAATTCTTGTGTATTGGAGCCCCTAGTCAAGCCCATGGTCGCAAAGGTGCTAAGGTGTAGCACCTAAGCACTAAGCCCCTCCTTGGAATATCGACATATTGACATTTTACAAAGGCAAATTTCATAGGATTAACCAATATCCTAGTATGGAGTATCTCCCAGTCACACTCGTTGTCATATGGTGCTAATGTATAACACATGAGGTCCCAAGCCCTCGACATATCAACATATCAAAAAAAAACTTTAGTTCTTGTGATTTTCCCCATATTTGAAATATACAACCCCTAGTCACAACTTTAGTGACATGGGTGCTAAGGTGTGGCACTCAAAGGCTAAGAGCCCTTGGCATATTGGCATATCATCATTATAGCAAAATGTGAAGGTTTTGGAAATTTGCCAATATCTCAGTATAAACTGCTCTGAATCATGCTCCTAGTCGTGAAGATCCTAGTTATATCATTAAGGACTTGGTTCTCTTGGCATATAAAAAAATAGAGGTTTCTAAGGAGCACTTTTGTTGAAAACAACCAATATTTCAATATGATTTAGCAAAGCCTTTGATTATAGCCCATGGTCCAAGGTGCTTAAACTTTAGCACCTAGAGCTAAAGGCCCTCGAAAGTTTCATTTTTTAATGTTAAATGATTTTAGGTTTTTCTCGATCTCTTGATAAAAAGTGAAATTTGGATTTTTGGGACCTCAAATGCCCCCTGTTGAGTTAAAGTAAGTACCGACAAGGAAATTTCAGGTTTAACTCTCATTTGCTCAATAAGGTTAATTCTTTGATGTACTAATATAAAGGCTCTTAGGCTCCTTTATCGGATATATGATGTGGAAATTATATGCATAAGCATTAAAGTGAAAGGGTTAGATTGAAGGGAGCTCTAATATACTAAATTATAATAAAGATACTAAACTATCATAATAAGCACTTGGTCACAAGATATATTTATATGAGAGAAATAGCTTATAAAGGAACTATTGTGGTAGTTGTTCTTAGGATGTGGCATAAGTTTCTCAGCGAGATTCTTTTCATGTTTGTGAGGTGGTGCTAAAAGGAAGCACCAAAATAAAATATGGGTTACATTTTTAAAGTGTATATCTAATCAATGGGTTGGAGGAAGCACCATATATGAAAGTATTACATTGTTGAAAGGAATGTTGATGAGATGAGTGATAAAAGATTGTTAAAGAAAAAAGTCTCCAAAGTTTGCAACTTCAGGAGTTAGTATTTTAAGGAAGCACTAGGTTCTAAACAAAGTTTTAATGAGGTAACTGGCAAAATTCATAAAAGAAGAGTCTACCCAAGAAGAAAACATTACATCGAAAAGATATGATGATGTGATTGCCGAAATTCAAAAAATAATATCAAACCAAAGAAGAAAATAATTACAGATCAGAGGTGACAAGGGATTGGTGTCTCATGTAGGTTGGTCACTACAAAGAAGTAGATGGGATTGGTGTCTCCCTAAAAATTTTATATAGATATATCCTATGTTTTATGTAGGATATACAAAATACTACTCATCTTCTATGTTTGAGGTTATTTTACGAGCCTCCCTTGCTACAACCCATATTTGAGATGAATTCCTCATCATTTTCTGGTGAATTCCCCATTAGAAGAATTAATATCTGCTTTAATTTTCTGTATTTCTTAATGCTTTTAATTTATACCCATTAAGTCTACAAATTCAATAAACGATAAATTTGAAACTATGTCGATATTAGAATAACAAAGTTGCTCCATATGTGGAGATTTTTCATTCACATCCATACCTCTAAACATGACACCATCAAAAGGCACATATCTATCAAAACCAAGGGAATTCGTTTCTTCATGTCCTTGGAAGATATTTTATCTTCGAAAACAACTAGTTTTCTTTGAGCATGAGCTTGCACTAAGGTTGAGATCATCGGTACATCCAAAGGGCTTGAACCAAAATCAAAATTTTCATAGTTGAGGTTAGGGACAAACTGAGGAGGAGCCAATTGCATCGACCAAATGAAGGATTCTAACCCTAGAACAGTTTTTGGAAATTGTAACAAAAGCTTCATCCCAAATACAAGTTTATCTTGGGTCAAAAACCCCAACCCCACTACAGACTCGAGATCTATGGCATGCCATCTCACCAATTTCACATGCTCCAGATGAGGCCACAACTTCTCTATATTCCTCACACTTCTCACATAGATCACTATCGGGAATGCTTGTTTCAACCGTATGAAATTAAATTTATATCTTTATATCTTTGTTAAATTTATGTTAATTTATTAACATATTTAATTTTGATTATTAAATTACATTATAATAAATTTTACACTTTCATCTATATCATGGGTAAAATATATATATATATATATATAATATTATATATATATATTATATATATATATATTAATATATATATAGTAATATATATATATATATTATATATATATATAATATATATATATAATTTTACACCTTCACTCCATATACACTTATTAAATTTAATTCTAAATTATTAACATAATAACATCTCTCAACAATCAACCTATTACAAACTAAATAATGTTGATTTTAACTTTAAGTCCCTTCACTTTATTCAATAATTTTTTTATTTTTTTTTGTAAATTGGCTTAGTAGATTTCTATTAATATCAATATCAAAATGTTCTACATTGCAATGTAGTTAGAAACACCTCCTAAAGGACATCCTTCAGAGTGACCCGGTAAGTCTTGTATGTTAGCAAGGATAAGCATAGGTAATGCCTTGACTATCAAAAACAAAGTTTGTGAATATCATGAAAAGTTTATATTGTGATACATCACTTTTCATTTTCCTAGTCCTGTTGGTGTAACTGAGAAAATAAAAACTAAAAGAGCTACAATAAAACATATACTTTTCAAAAAACCATAACTGACAAAAACATCCATATACAAAAAAACACAAATTGTCACCCACATTAGACTGACAAATAGATTACTTGGTTGACTTTCTAGTCCAAGATTATTACTCACGATGTGGTAGAAGAACTGGCATGAGGAGAGGCCTGAGATGGAGAATTTATTACTACTGGCACTTCTTGATGGTCATTTGATTCCATGCCTAATTCCAAGACAACTTAGCATTCTATGCGAGACAGTCTGACCACTATATCATCCAAGTTGTATATGATATCCCTCAAAATTCTCTTTATGTCCTCCTAACCTACACACAACTTGTAGTTGTCTACTTGCTTGTCTCTAATAACCATGTTGAGAAGAGTTTCTAGTTGTCGATGAAGATTGATTAAATGAAGGAAATGAATCCTTCTCTTGTGAAACTTAACTAGGTCTGGTACCCACTTAAGCTGCTACCTCCTAACTTTAAATCTAAGAAATAGAATCAATCCAAAACTCTTTTTCCTCCAGATAGAGAATTTCCTTAGGGACCTCCAAGTGAGTTTCCTTGGAAAAATTGGGTATGGATTCCCAACCAAAAAAACGTCTTCGTCAGGTCGAAGGTGACCCAGGAGCGCCACCCCTACAACTAGGAAAGTGCTGCCAAGGAGCCATGGCAACAAATAACTTGAAATACAATGAACTAGAAAATGTGGTATACTGATTGACTCCAATGGACTAAAAAACTTAATAGTAGGGTTTGCCAATGAAAGGGGCTACAAAAAATAAGGTTAGATCATTGGTTGTTCTATGTGAGTGAAAAACAAGAAATGAAAACTCGTGATTCTTTCACACCGAAAGCTACCTGTAATCCCAACCTTCATGAACACTGTGTATTAACAGAATTGGAGGGACATGTAAAATGACATAATTGTAAAAACCCTAAACCCTATTAAAACCAGATGGAGAAGGTACCTAGGTACCATACTACACATATCAATATTGGATAGCTAAAGGAAATCCTGGCAGGGTCTGAGTTCTTAGGATTCACTGAGGGTACCACTACAACCAGTTCAAATGACAGACCATACCTAGAATTGTGAAGGAAAATAATAAATAATATTGAACCTTACATATAATAAACCAAAAACCAGGAGAACTATAAGTAGTTCAATTACCAATCAAACTATGAAGAGATAACTCGACCTCTAAAAGGCTATGATAGAACCATACTTTAACAATGTAAGTGAAATACAGGAACAAAATACCCTCACAACAGCCTGAATAGAATAATGGTTGTAGATACACGTAGGCCATGACCTTGACCCAATAATTCTACCACCCTGAGTCCATGACCATGAAAATATAACAAGTTAAGGATGTGAGAGATCGAGCGTGTAGAATGAGGTAAGGCACAGGGATTCGCTTCATGGGGAGCCAGGTGTAGAGAATAAACTAGTACTCTATTCTTCCAAGATGATTGAGCATGATTCTCTCATAGATGATCTTACCTCAATTGTAAGAGGTGACTTTGCTCATAATCAATCTTCCATGAGAGGGGGTACCCATCTAAGAGTAGGAAAAAAATGATTTGAAGCTAGGAAACTTAACGTACACAGAGACAATACCTCCCACCTACTCACACTTAAGTCACTCTGATTTGATCGGATGTGAATTGGCTTGTGATCCAGAAAATTGCAACGTGAAGGACATGTGACGATAGGTGTTGAGCCTAGCTCTACCACCGAGGGTTGTCACCCT
The DNA here is from genome assembly GCA_000404065.3 of Pinus taeda. Lineage (NCBI taxonomy): Eukaryota > Viridiplantae > Streptophyta > Pinopsida > Pinales > Pinaceae > Pinus > Pinus taeda. The sequence goes on from APFE031642161.1 coordinate 35,789, forward strand.
ATTCACCAAACATATTTTACGCATGTCAATAATTATGATGTTGTCATGAATATGCCACCAAAGAGACATTATGCCAAAAAACCAAAGTCCAAGAAAACTTTACTTATATCCCCCATCGATAAACAATTCTAGGGAAACTTCAATAATTTCTCTTTACTCTATTCAATAAAATCAGGTTCGTTTTCTCTACAAACTTTCTACTATTTTATATATAATTTAGTTTTCTTTTTTTAACTAGAATTAATAGGAGTCATCCATATAACAAATTAAATTAGAATTATGAATTAGCAAATGGGGACTTGAAAGGGTCCAAGTATTTATGGTTCTAACTTTGCATTTGTGATTCTAAGTAGGAATACTTATATTGAATAATTTTTGTATCCTCTTTCTCTATGATGAGAGGAAGAAAATAGATTGTATGTATTTATATTTTTTTAATATGCTAAAAGCATATTAAAGTTTGGGTGGAGAAAGGTAAGGGAAAAAGAGATATGGAAATTTGAAACATTGAATTTGGTTGAGATTTCATTGAAAAATGATCTTTTTAAATGTTTGAAATGGAGAAAATCAAAGCTTTACACTATATAGAAGACTAACAGTAAGTACATTTTAAAATTTTAAAAGAAGCATGTCCCTGTCTACATGAATAATGGGGTAATAAGACAATAGTTCATAAATAATGTTGGACCTAAGGGTAAACTATCTAATAAAAATGAAACACTTATTTGGTTTTTATGGTGAATTTAGAATCTCAAAGTATGAGGATTTCTAAATAAGCAATAATATTTACCACGCATTTCCTAATATGTTGAACAAAACGCCCATGATGTATTTTTTTCTATTCAAACTCCCTAATATATGAATTGTCTATACATTAATTAGTAGGTATGTGATACTCAATATCCATTCAATGCTTATGAGAACAAAACACTATATGGTTCAAAACGCGTCAACAAAACTTTGATGATGTGATTTTTATTGAACGTTTTCTTACTTTTCATAATATGGATCACAAAATGCTAAATTCAATTATAACAAACTTTGTTATGCATAATTTTAAAACAAAGGCTATGATCCAAGTAGTTATAAGAGGAAAATATCATAAATGGTTTTGAAATTTATGTTTTTTAGGTCATATGCTCATAAAGCAATTTTTGAAGTGATCATGTATTTTTAATGGTTCTAGCACTAGAGACTGAAGTATCTAGCTCATTTTACAAATTCACTTTCCAATGAGATAAAGAAAAAATAAAATGAAGAAACAACCAAAAAGTTATGTTCTTTGACAAGGCTACCCTTTTTCATGGACAACTAGTCAGTGTTGTCCATCTCAACGTGCACATTTGGTGCCAACATCAATTTTAATGTTAATGGTTTTACATCTTAATGTTATTGACTCTTGAGAAGATATAACCTTTAGTAGAAGTTAATGCCTTTTGTTGTCCCTCAAGTTTATCCTAGTTAGGAATCAATTCCAATACATCCTATGGAGGTTTAGAAACATCTTGGCTTTATGTATCAAACTGTTGACCCCTAGAACAAAAGGGGTAGCACTTGAACTATCACAAATGATAATTGCTCTAAGTTACCTTAAAGAAATTCTAATAATCCCCTAGATTGTCAAATTCAAGATAGATGATTAAAAAAAAGATGGAGAATTAAAACAAGTTGAAGATAATAGTATAGCCTACTTTTATATTCAAACTATGGTCCCTCCAACATGCACCTTTACCCCACAATACATATACTTCAAAAGTATAGGATGAAAGATTCAAAATAAAGAAATGTCAATGTGAATAGCATGAGTATTCATTGGCATAGAGAAACAAAAATATATCAAAATGCTAATAAAAATATCATAAGTGGTCCTCAACAGTTTGTTAAGAAGAAAGTGTATTAGGTAAAAATAAATAAATTTATTGCATGCATGAAAACAAGATCTTCATATTAACATAATAACTCAAAATCAAACATAAACTCTTAAACATATGATGTTTCACAAATATAATCTTCATAACGAACACATGATAGTGAATATCTTACATGTTACAAAGTTTTAGAAGAAAAACATTTAGTCAAAACCCTAAACAATCAATCATATTAAACATATAAAATATTGTATATTTCTATCATTATTGATTAAAAAGATTGCTTAGAACAACCAAAATATAAATTATGTGATCAAAGTCTACCAAATATTTATTAATGGTTGAAAACAAAATTGCACAAGAATTTCCACTTTTAAGTTAAAAAAGGAACAGATTTTGAATTACATAAGAAGGATGTTGACCACATAAGAAAAACATTGGATGTGTAATGCATGAGGTGAATCCACTCGGTCGCCAATAGTAAAACTCCAACCCCATCTTCCTCTTTTTCTCTCCTTTTTACCCTTCTCGAAATTTTTTTCTAAGTTTCTTATTATGTAACCATTTTTTTAAAATAGGCCTAGGTTCAATTTATGAAATACAAAATGTATAAGACAAATAAATTGAAGGATTTAATCCCGATGTAATAATTTTACTTTTAGTTAAGGGAATTTTGTATAACCTTAATGTTATATTCAAGTAAGAGGGATGTGGTGACTTAATATAACATAGAATTAGATAATTTAAAGATTTCATTAATATTGAATGTATAACGTAGTAGAGTAAGGAGAGCTCTAATATTAGTCTTAGGAAAAGTAATAATGCAAATAGTAAGATAAAAAGATGTTTTATAATTTGGTACTTATTATAGATAGCATCTCATCTTATAATAAGATGACCTAGATATAATTTCAAATAAAAATATTTTATGGTATTGGTAATTAGAAGTCACATAATGCATTAAGAAGGGTAGAGGTTGATTTAATAAGTATGATATGAGAAAGATAAAGAAGGGTGAATAGTGAGGCTTCCAAATAGAAAAAGGTGATAATATTATGGAAAAAATATCAAAGACTTATACATTATGGAAAGTGAAAAGATTTTAAAAGGTCATTTTGAATTACAACACCTTCAATATTGGACAATGATATGATGAAAAAGTTTGCATCATTACAAAAGACAATTTCATTTTTTTGTTATGGACTTTTTATGATTAAGTATAGTACACACATCTATTGTAAGATTAACTACCTCCACTCTAGATAGACATTGTACTTATATGCATTGTTTCATAATTATTTTATTAATAGAAATTGGTTCTTATTATATCAATTTGTTTCTTTTATTTATTAATTTCATTTAATCCTTAACATAATTGAGATCATTTCTTTTTTCACAGTAAAAACTAAATTTTATATTAGAAGAAGTTGTAGAGGAACTCGACAATGGTGCAACAAAAATATTTAGAGCTTCTAATAAAAATATGTACCATATCATCAAAATTTCCTTACTCTAAACTTTCCATTTCTAGCATTTATAAGACTATTAGTTGTACTACCTTACATATTGAAATAATTAAAAAAAATACTTAGCAAAACATAATAGGTATAGAAAAAATAACTATAAATTATGTCCTCGAAGGACTTCAACTTTTAGGTCCACTTAAGTCTCTAGTATTACATCCTCAAAGCACATTTTCATTTCAATTGGATGACAAATATGAACATAATGGGCTCCCAAGTGGAAAATTGCTAGAAATTTATGACAAGCTAAAGAAATTAGATCAAATTAATTATGAAGGTTAAATCTCTATCTAATAAAAAAAAGTATTAATAACAAGATTAATAGTTGCAATGTAGCATAGTCCCTACCTCCAATGCTAATTAGTTGATTAAGGTTGTGTGGATTGTGTAAGAAGCATAATCAAACCTTCCTTCCCATACTACAGATTTCTTCCCCCATACTCTAGCAAATTGCATCATGCATCATGCACTACGCCAATTCGCAATTATTGTTACTGGGCCAATGAACCTTCCAATTGTGCTTATTATTATAGAGGTAAGAGCATAATGTACAACAATTTATGTGTTATAACAATTGTGCGAAGGAGAGCTAGCTATTTAATTATTTTGTTTGGTCATGTATACAATCACATCACATTTCTATATGTATATTTTTAAATAATGCCATCATTCTAGCACTGAAGTCCCACTTTAGTGTTCAAAAGCTTGTTATTGTGGCTCTTGGGTATTGTTTGTGTGTTGTACTACAACAGCGACCTAACGCACCCAATGACACAAGCAAAAACTATGATGAATTGAATTATTTAATCACAAACATAAACTATGATGAATTGAATTGTTTAATCAAACGATGAAAAGTTATGTGTTGTGTATTTATTTCGACGATGTATTGTTGTTTTCAAAATCACAACTTTGTGAAAAGTGGTATTCTGATATAAAATATTGGGCCCATCGTTTAGAATGCAGAAGGGAAAAAAAATCATACTTCACAACCGAGTAATGTGGAGCTCTGCACTCCGCACAAAGATATTTTCCATCGTGCGGAGCTCCACACTTTGCATAAATTAAATTATTTTAACTACGTTAATACACATTTATATTCTCTTAATCATCATGATACATTGTGACACACCATAAATATAGAAAACTTCATTGTGCGAGGTTCCACACTCCACACAAAACTAGTTTCCATTGTGCCAAGATTTGCACTCCGCACAAAGTGGTTTCCATCATATGGAGCTTGACACATTGTGCAGAGTCTGGAGATGTTTTCTTTGTCTTCACCTCCACAAAATATTTGTGTGTTCTATCCCATCAATAAGCTAATGAGATTTGAGTGTTGGTAGGTAAAATATAAATTGGTCAAGGGGAACTTGGCAATGACTTTGATGGGTGCTCACTTATTTTTTCAATAATTAATTGATAATGGGCACTCACACTATGGTACACGTCTTTTGATGTAATGGCAAGAAATATTTGAAGTTGTTGATGCAGATAATAATTTCTTGTAATTGCTCTTCCCTGATGTTTCTACAACTAGCTTGTTGCTTTTAGCTTTTTCCATGTGCACATGTGCCTTAGAACTTCTCACCTTCAATCAGCTTGGCAGTCTACACCAAACTAGGAAACAACCTCAGTGCTAGGCTTGCAAAATTACGAATGATCATGATAGTGGAAATCGCATCTGGAGTTCTAATGACCTGATTCCACCCAAATGTATTCCATTACAGACATATGGTTCATTTCATTTGAACAGTTAACAATTATATAGCATTTAATGTGAGCATGGGATGGGGAAAATTTATTTTTTTGTCTCATGGTTCCATTTTAGTTACTTCCACTGACTATACCTAAAGGTTTAAACACGACATTTACATGTTTCCAAAAAAAATTCAAAGACCATGGAGTGTTGCTACTTATGTCATACAAAATGGAATCTCTAAATTCATATTCATCCTTGGATATGAATGTTCCTTTAGCCTAGAGTTTGGAAGTTGATCCTAGGGCTCTTGAGAAACTTAACGCAATAATAGTGAACATCCTTTGACACGTGAAGTCGTAATACGTGAGGGATTAACAATGAAAATGATGTAACAAACACAAATCACATCTAATAAACATAGAGACACGAGTTATAAGAAACACGCGCAGCTCTGCAAATGCATAGTTATGGTGGGGCGGTCATCAAAGTCCACGTGTGTCGCCAACATGTCATCATGGAGATCATGGTGGAAAAGATCTTTCACCCACCCTTGATCATAATGTAGGATTTATTTTGTGGGTTTTCCTAATTACTTTAAACCCTAACCAAGATCTACTCCTTTGTAAGAAATTGAAATTAATGCACAGCGGAACTTACTTTCCATCTTCTAAAGCTCCTGGTCTTGACTTGAGTTATTGGCTCTTGAATCCTTCCAAGAGCTTGCAATCCTTTTCTCTGGCTATCCTTGATAGAGTATCAAGTCTTCAATGGAGCAGAAAATTTTCTGAGTGATTGCAAGCCTTGGAGACTCAGCCCTTTTATAGCAGTGCAAAACCCCAATCCTAGGGCAGCTGAAATTTAGCTGTCAAGAAATCTGGACAGCCAAAATTTAGCTGTCAAGAAATCTGGACAGCCAAAATCTAGCTGTCAAGAAATTTGGACAGCCGAAATTTAGCTGAAATTTATTACTGCTATTATTTTAATCAATTATAATCGGTCCATTAACAATTATAATTGATTAGCATTATTCCATATGTATTTGTATCCAAATCCTTATTTAAATACGTATAATGCCATGACTTAATTAATCACGTTATTTGGCATATTTTAATCATTATATAAATGTAATCTTGCTGACAGTATTTGATATCATAATCATAATGCACGCATGTCCAACCTAATTATTGTAATTAGACGTCTCTAAATCCAACACATAAAGGTTGTGATGTTCACATCAGATGGCACATAATAATAATCCACAACATCTGAATCCATGAAAGCCAAAGAGCCAAACAACAAAACCGACAACACTGAGTTCATGAAATCAAGAAACTTGAGCTTGTAAGATGACAGATTCATCATTTTATTGATTTCTGAATTTAGTGTCCACAACCACTTTCTGGTTGCGATACTGTAATATAGTGTCTCATCTAATTCCTTGAAACTATTGATGAACAGAGAAATGGAGCATAAAATCCCATAGACGAATAAAAGAAACACGGTCAAATGTTTATTGGCAATATAGCAGTTGCCTCCATCGATGAAAGTGAGAGACATAACTTGGAATGCCAGCATCGTGGTGGTGGGAATTAATTTGATGAGATTAGCAGAGTAATTAAATTGTTTAATCAATTGATGAAAAGTTACGTGTTGTGCATTTCTTTCGACAGTGTATTGTTTGCTTTAAAATGACAACTTTGTGAAATTTGGTATTCTAAAATAAAATGTTGGGCCCAATTTTTAGAATGCGGTGGGAGAAAAAGGTATACTTCATAATTGAGCACTGCATAGATCTGCACTCCACACAAAGGTGGTTTCCATCGTGCGGAGCTCTACACAATGCAAAAATGAAATTTTTTTAACTAAGTTAATACACATTTATATTCTCTCAGTCATAAAGATACGATGTGATGCATCATAAATATAGTGAGTTTCATTTTGTTGGTCTTCACACTCCGCACATAAGTGGTTACCATTGTGCAAAGCTTTGCACTCAGCACAAAAGTGGATGTGGTGTTTGGTTTGGATGATGATCTTTGGATTGTATTGGCATATTTTTTTTTATAGAAACATAAATCTTATTTGCAAATTTGCTGCAGTTTTTAGTGCATGGAGCATTTATAGTCATAGAATTATTTTAGTGAAAAATCATTAGATATGCCACAATGTGGCTTCATATGATAGGAGAAATAGTTAGAGTCAGTGTCAAAGACTTGGGAAACTTGTTCTATTAATTATCATGCATAAACTTATTGACGTCTTGTCGCGTGAAGATTTTCCTTTTAAAATAAAGTGAATATCCTTTTGGACAACCGACTCTCGAGCTAGAGTAATAAAAAATATTGTAAATGTGTCGATGGTTTATGCTTTACAAGTTGGCTACAATAGTAAGCCACATGTAACACCGTCCTCCCACATCTACCTAAGAAACCGTCCAACCGAGGTAAACATGCGACGAGAGGCTACCATGATATGATTCAACCTCCTAGGTAACCTTAAGGAAATGGAATCGACAGAAACACAACATATAGACCTCCCTTAGGTGCTTCAAGAACCCAATAAGCTAATCCACCACTCCATGTGCACAACCCTTGAGTTAACCTATCATTTAGATGAATTAAACCCAAATTCGCTCCCATGACAAGGCATGTATGCGACCAACAACCCAAAGTCTCATACTTATCTGATGTTAGCTATGAAGCATTGTCTCCTTATCACATTAGTTGTCATTTCATCCATTAGGTCATAGATACATTGATAATTCAATAACAAGTAAGAAACATGATGAGAGCCACTCATGGATGTTGTCATAAAACATGTAAATAACCAGCATAATAGGGACATAAATACCAATAAAATCACAGCCATATACACCACATATAATCCATCATAATACTCATATAAATACTAGGAGATATCACTTTTAATTAATGGTGAAAAATCCAAACCTGAGATGGTACTTTCACGTTCCACCCGACCATAGAATGGTTGAGCCAAATCTCTCTTCAGCCATTCACTCATGTTCCATATTCCAAGCATGAATGTGGGATCTCATAAAAAACATCAATCAAAACTCATCCAAGGCTTCAAGAGGCCGTCCACCTCAACCCATCAAATAGTGATTCCACCTCATGGTCAAACATCACCAAACCATCATCAAATCGGTCTCTATCCCAACCATCCAGGGCTCTAGAGTGTTTGTCCAACCAAAGCTCCAGGACTAGTATCTCAACCCACAACTTTTACTAGGCTCTAGAGCATTTGTCCAACCAAGGCTCCAGGACTAGTAACTCAACCCACCAAGGGCTCCAGAGCGTTTGTCCAACCAAGGCTCTAGGACTAGTAACTCAACCCATGTTGATACAAGACTCTAGAGTGTTTGTCCAACCAAGGCTCTAGGACTAGTAACTCAACCCAAGCTAAGGAACATGAGGACTAATCAAAAACAAATAATGAAAGTGAAACAAAATCACCGTGGATATCTAGGAAATGGTAGGGCTAGGAAATCTGATGTCAATCCACGCAATCCTTCATGCCAGTGATAGACCACAACTAAAAATCCACATGCATATGTCATGCATGCGAAAACTAGTGAAGAAATCATACATGCAACTTGGTACCTGCAAGAAAATTTGATGTAGTTGTTGATGTTGATACCTTCTTATGCTCTCCTCCTCTTCCTTTGACTTCTTGCTCCAAAAATCCAAGTATGCCAGACCCTCCAAGAGTGCTCCAAGAAAAACCTAAGTATCCAAGAGTATGAGAGAGAGAATAATGGGATAGCTCTAACACCAAACTGACTAAGTCTCCTCACTAATCCTCAGAATCCGTTTTATTAATGAGGCCTCTATTTTCTTCATTTTCCATTATTTTCTTTCAATTTCCTCCTCACATGCAACCTGTGACCTTTCACCTTCATTTTCTCCTAATTTCCATTATTTTCATAAATAAAATGCCAGTTAATGCCTCATGCCTTTCCAAATTCTTAGCCATTACCTTTGCTAGTTTCCTTTAGCCATAATAAGTTGAATCAACACCCATTAGGATGTTTCCCCCACCACTCAACTTGGAATACATGTCCCATCACTGTGGCCTTATATCTATTTTTACATGGAATTTTCACCAGGGTTGTTATAGAACCCTCCCCCTTGGGGGAACACCATCCTCGGTGTTCAACAACAGCTATAACCAACAAAACTGTTGAAAACAAAACATACCACCAATGGAGCTTTATAACACAACTCATTGCAATATTTACAATAACTATCTGCTGAAACATGACAAACATGCCATTTACTAGAGATTTATAACACAACTCGTTATGGTATTTACAATCCACATATATACATACACATTTGCATCAACCAGAAAATAACCATACTCTCTATGGAGCTTTATAAATCTAGTTCGATACAATATTTACAATAATACACACATATACATATATATACATATATATACATTTTCTTAACCAGCAAATAAAAAGATACAATTCCTACATCTGCAACAAGGGAATCTGGAGGCTAACACCTCCACCCTCAAATAATACCAAGATTCACCTCCTTCCCAGGAAGTCCAAATTCCACTGCCATAGTCAAACTGCATCTAACGTCTAGTGCTATAATCTTACGCCACTTGTCCTCTCAGTGAATAGTTACTGTGTCATTGTTCCTGTGCGCACTCCCAATCTGCATTTGATTCTATCCGTAAATGCTAATGTCCAAAACAAATCCATCCCTGACCTTCTCTTTTCTGATACACAGTTCCTTGGGAACTTTGGTCACCCCTTCTGTGCAGTTAATCACCTTCCAAGTTCTGTTGGCACCCCCATCTTAGGCAGTCCATCCCTTGGAAAAAAACCAAGTCATATACCTACCTCAAACCATCATACCGATCATAGCATGCACATGAAAATCAATGAACACTATTGGGTAACAGCGTCCCACAATGACACTACTCCTGAAGTGCTCTACCATCATACCGCTACATGTTTCAATTCCTTTTGTTGTTGAAAATTCTTGCAGTCAATTTCAATCACCCAACTGGGAATTTGATGCATTTTTGTACCAAGCACATAACTTCCATTAGATTTAAAATAAATTGAAATAAATTCACATCATACATCATTGGCATCTCATCAATAAGGTCCATTTGCAATCTTGTTCACTTCCTATCACAACAAGTCAAACTAGCATATTTGGCCAAAACATGTATAAAAATATCACATCATTTTAGCTCAAAACATAACCATCAAAATCATAAATCACATGTAACCATCATAAACCAGAATCATAGAGCATATGTAATCATCATAGACCATAATCATAAATCATATGCATAGTAAAACTGAAATAACATACTGATACTTATCCTTTAATCAATCCTTACTTCTACCTTTGTTCTTATTTCATACGCACACCGGATCGATTGCCACACTTGACAAACACCCAGTGAATTCTCCTTAAGAAGGTACACATATACATAGTGTGCATCACATATATAACCACACATAACATACAACTCCATGGAATACATGCAGCTACAACTAACATACAACACATACAGCTAAACCTAGTACACCACACAACACAATACATAAGCCTACATTCGGCGTACAACACAACACGATACATACGCCTACATCTGGTGTAAAACACAATACATGCACCTACACCTGATGTACAACATAACACTAATACGTGTCTAGAGTGTACACAATGAATGCATATGTCGTGATACCATGACTACACAATGCACATACATAGTATTGCATGCCCATAACACAACAGGTATGACATGCACTCAATCCCACAAGTACACCAGTACCACATGTACCAAGCACCACCTGCACAATGTGTTCAGAGCATCACATGTACATGGCACCACCTGCACAACCGATCCAGGTGGATATTGGTGGCCACTCACCTATCCCGGCTAGACCCCTGGTCAATTTCATTGTTTCCTTATTATTTCAGCATTTACTATTTTTAACAGTTTTTTGGGTCTTGAACTTTCGGAGCAATTTTTACCCCCTCAACGACGCTTTTTTGAAGTCCACTACAGGACCATAAATGAGGGTAAGGTCCTGTGGAAACTCTTGTGGTACTTGGAGAGACCTTTCAAACATGGTATCATACATGCCAAATGGAGATAATATGACCAAGTTATAACCCTGGGAAGTTGGTTGCCCAACGAGGCCCGCAAACTCTTGGCGTTACATCTCCTGGGGTTAGGGTTTTGGTTGTTTAGGGATTTCCCATGTTTTTCAATAATAAATAGGCCCTTGAGCCTCATTTTAACACAGTTCAAAGGCATGTAGCCACCACATCTCTTCTTAAAGATAAGCTATCATTGTCCGAGCTAGTCTTATTTTCATTCTGTTTGTAAGCATATTTCAGTATTTGATATTAATGAAATGAAGTGCTATGTCTACTGGATCTTTATAGTTGTGGTTGTATATGCAATTTGTTGCATTCATGTTTAAATTTGAATCAATGGTTTCATAACCGTCTGCTCTTTCTCTGTTTTTCTTTGCATGTCCCCAACAAGGTCGGGATATAAGGAGTTAGGACTTGAACTGGCCGAACCTTTACAAGAGTAGCCTCCCAAATCTCTATGGCCTCCCATGGGGGAAGAAAAGAAAGATAAGGGGTAGGATATCCTTTCAAAATCTTGCTTGAAGAATCCCTTGAGCGACAAAGGAACGCAATCATGGAAAACTTTTCCTAGATCCTTCAACGGCTAACCAGGGGTGACATATCTACATCTAGCAATTACTATGGAAGCACCACACCCTTTAAGGTACAAGTTAACTTTGGCATTCCCATATTTGAGGGTCAAACAGATGTAGACGCCATAGGTAAATGATTAAATCTGCTAAAAGGATATGTTTATGTTCATGATTTTTCCAGTCAAGAAACGATTACTTTTGCTCTTCTCAAAGTTTCCCCCCACATCAAGGACTGGTGGGAAACCTACTGTGAGCAAAAGGATGAAATGACACCCTCACTATTTTTAGTCACACCCACTTGGGATTCATTCCGAGACACCATCAAGGAGAATTACTACTATTTCAGGAGCTATGAGGATAAATACATAAAGTGGACCACACACAACAGGGAATGGACCAAGACATGTCGATGTTTACTAATGTTTTTCGTACCCTTCGCACGAAGTTGGATATCAAGCATTTTGAGAAACATTTGGTAATCAAGTACCACAACTACCTACACTAATACATCCAGGATGAGATGGAGTTCCTAGAAATTCCTCGAACGGTATTATGTAACGATACACTGTCAAGATTGAGCAGAAGCTTAAACAAAAACAGTGAGACTTTGGATCTACAAATCCGAAGCAAGGGAAAAGTGCCCCCCAACTGCAGATCAAAGGACAAATCCAAGGCAGGGCAACCCAGGATAACTCGCCAAAGCCACAAGCAAAGAGCCACACCATGAAGACAAAGAAGGACACAGGAAAGTGGTGTGAGTTCCATAAGAGCTCCACTCACAACACAAGTGAGTGTTAGGCCAAGCAGTCACTGGTAGTCGAGTTGAAGGCTTTTGAGTTCGATGCATGTTCCAGCTCTGAGTCAGAACTCCACAACGGGAGTGACAAAGGGAAGCAATCCTTGATGTGGAGCCTAGTGCCATTGTGGTAACCACCAAGATCCAGAAGGTTGAGCCTAAAGATATAGAAGAGGGGGAGCGCCTATTCCACTCACAGATGTGGGTGAAGGGTTCTCTGCTGCAGTTCATTGTCGACAACGAAAGCCAAAAGAACCTCATTTCAGCAGAGGTTGTGAAGCGACTGGGCCTACCAACTATAACACATCTGCAACCATACATCATCAGGTGGCTTCACCAAGGTCAAGATCTTTGTGTCAGCCAGTAGTGTTGCCTTCCCTACAGCGTCGAGCCCTTCACAGATGAGGTACTGTGTGATGTTTCTCCTCTTAAAGTTTGTGATGTATTATTAGGACAACCATACTTATGAAAGAGGCATGTTGTATATGTGTCTATACCTCACCATGTTATTATTTCTTTGGGTACTAAGTTATACAGGATACTGGAGATAGCCCCACCTACCACTATCTCTTTGATCTTTGCCATGAAATGCAGTAAGGTCATCTCCCAGACTGAGAAATTTGTTTTATTTCTGATTCACTCTCAAAGTAAGGGGAAGGTCATGGCCAGATCCATGGCCCCCGAGAAGGGTTCCTCCAAGAAGCAGAAGCATGTGGTTGCGGTTGTGGAAGAATACAGGGACATCTTCTCCTCACCCACAGGGGTATCCTTGCATTGTTAGGTCAATCATTCAATCGACTTGACTCCTAGAGCACCTCTACCCAATGGGCTGATATATCATTTCTCCATTCTAGAAAATGAAGAGATCAAACAGAAAATACAGGAGTTGCTGCAAAAAGAGCACATCCGACCAATTTCCTCGCATTGTGGGAGCCCGATTGTACTTGAGCAGAAGAAGGATGGGACTTGGAGTCTCTACATTGATTATCGAGCACTAAACAAAATCATTGTCAGGAACAAGTATCCAATCCCACAGATTGATTACCTGTTGGAAAAACTCAAGTTGGCCAAGTATTTCAGCAAGATCAATCTGATGTCTGGTTATCACTAAGTTCCAATAGAGCCCACGCATGTATGGAAGACTGCCTTTAATTCCAAGGAAGGCCTTTTTGAATGGTTGGTTATGCCCTTCGGGTTGACAAACTCCCCTTCTACTTTTATGAGGCTAATGGATGACATATTGTGGCCCTTCACTAACTCGTTCATGGTGTTTTATTTGGATGACAACCTCATCCTCAATCAGAGTTGGGAACAACACTTGCAACACATTCGGTAGGTCCTTCAAAGCCTTCGGCAACACAAACTATGTGCCAACTTGGAGAAGTGCACCTTTGGCATGATTTGGGTCCAATACCTGGGTTACATCATTGATGAGCAAGGTGTGCATGTGGACCCAACCAAGATCCAAGTCATTCAAGATTGGCCAGCCCTAACCACTCTAATGGAGCTTCGCAACTTTTTGGGCCTTGCAAATTTCTATTGGAGGTTCATGTTGGGATTCTCCCATATCACTTGGCCTTTAAGTCAGATTACTAAGGGCGGGGTGTAAGAAAAGTTTTCCTAGTCAGAGTCCCAACAGAAGGTGTTCCTTAAGTTGAAGCATCGTCTCTTCTCTGCACCAGTGCTCACACTTCCAGACCTACAGTAGCCATTTGAAATCAAGACAGACGCCTCAAGCTATGTTATCGGTGTAGTCCTCACCAAGATGGGGCATCCAATGACCTATCATAGTGAGACACTTTCTGATACAATTCGGAATCACCCCACCTATGATAAAGATATGTATTCCATCGTGCAGGCTTGCTGACAATGGAAGCACTACATTCTCGGGAAGGAGACGGTCATCCACGCCGATCACTCACCTCTTCAGTTTATACAGACACAGGGCAAGTTGCAGAATGATCACCATCAGAAGTGGTCTACATATCTGCAACAATTCCACTTAAACGTTAAATGCAAAAAGGGTTGCACCAATCATGTTGCAAACTACCGTAGCCGACCCCCAGTTGTAGCACTAACTACTATTCTCAACTCTTGTGGTCACGAGACCTCTAGATGGTTGCAACTATACGAAAATGATCCAAATTTCACCTTGACATACTAGATGCTAGTAGATGGTAAGCAAGTTCCTGCTTTCCACCTCTAGGATGCATTATAATGTTACCTGGGCCACATTTGTGTTCCTTCAAGCAAGCGTGTCAAGCTCATTTGGGAGGCACACTACAGTCAGATCGCAAGACACTTTGGTGTGAAGAAAATTGTGGTTGTAATACAAAAGTACTTTTATTGGCCCAAACTCTGATTAAATGTTGGGAAATATATCAAATCCTTCACTGCCTACACCATCACCAATCCAACCATCCAGAAGCAAGGCATGTACACTCCTTTACCTACTCCCATCCAGCAATAGGAATCCATCTCCATGGACTATATGTTTGGCCTCCCTTCTACCAAGCATGGTAATGACTATGTATTTGTGGTCATGGACAAATTTTCTAAGATGACTATATTGGCGGCCTACAAGAAGAGTATCATAGCAGAGGACACTGCCAAACTCTTCTTTGAATGAGTATGGATACATATTGGGATCCTGCATACTATTATATTAGATCGGGATAGAAGGTTCTTGAGCACATTTTGTTGAAGCCTCTAGACACTATTGGACACTAATCCCACCAAATACACTGCCTTCCATCCCCAAACTAATGGATAGAAATGGATCATCAATAGGATGATAGTGCACATACTCCACATGTAAAACTCCAAGCATCCTCGAGCCTAGGATGAGAGTTTTCCATAAGTGTAGCAAAGTTATAATAGAGATCTCCATAGCTTGACTCATCGCAGTCCCTTTCAAGTGGGTCTAGGATTTCAACCATTGTGTCCAATTGATGTTGCCATGTCGCATGCAACTACGCCGATAGAATCCACACATGTACTGTATGAGGCTGATAAAGTGACTAGATTTTTTGAACGCATCCAACACATTCACCAACAATTTCATGACATCCTAGAGAATTAAAATTCCAAGTACAAGCAGTGACATGATCAACATCAGGTGCCACACAAGTTTTAGGTGGGTGACAAAGTTTGGTTGCATTTACAAAAATAACACCTTACCAGAGCCCATCGCAAGCTCAGACCACTCTGATATGGTCCTTACACCATTACCAAGGCTATGGAAGACAACGCTTTTGAGCTCAGCATTCCCCCATTCCCTGGCCTGCACCTAATGTTCAATGTGAACCGCCTTCAACCATACTTCCCACAATTATTGGACACATCAAACATTGCAAAACAACTCACGCCAACAGAGCTAAACTCAAACTGCATGGAACATGTTAGGCCCTTATACTACTAGTGTAACCCCTTATTGTTATTAGTACAACCCACTTATTATATTTATGTACCCATGTAGTGCCCATATTGTTACTATTGTGCCCCATAGAAGCCCACTATTGTTATTATTATGCCCTTACATTATTATTGTTATATCGGCTCTGATTATGTTATGACCCCTTAGACTCCTATAAATAGAAAGGAGGTCTTTTCATTTGTATCATCAAAAAATTGTTCATTTATGTAATGTAAAGGAGGTTGCCCCCTCGAAGAGGCTGAATTCTAAGGCGTTGATCTATCTTTTCTATCTTTTCTTGAGCAAGTTTCATAACATTTGGTATCAGAGCTTTGGTTTCTAGGGTTTTTCTGCTCCAAATAGGTCATCGTGGAATGTTCGATATAACATTTTTTTGTGATTTTTCAGAAGATAAGAAAAAACCCATTTGAGAAGACATCGCTCTAAACCTTAGATCCGAATTTCAGAGCCTGTCGCCCTATATTTGCGGAGATATGATCTGAGGAAGTTGGTCTTTTTGCAGACTTCTAAATTACATTCCAAACAGGTGACCTGGGGAAAATTGTCATAACGTTCTCTCTGAGCATTGGATTGAAATTTTGTAAGAAGGTACATAAAGAGGATAGATTGTAGTTTCTTGTATATATTTTTCAGTGCCAAAGGTCGAAACTGTGACACGTGGCACTTCATACAAGTTCGCTCTTTTGAAAAGGTCTATAATCAGGTCATCTTGGGAGATTGTGCATAACTCTTTCTTGGAGAATCCAATTTGGATCAAACTGGTGGCATTGGAAAGAGGACGTAGAGGGCTACTATAGGTCGCAATTTTAGAAATTAAAGATCCAAAAATACAGAGTTATAGTCGTTTCAAGATCGAGGTCCTAAAATCAAGAAAAAACAAGATGAGGAAGTTTGATGGCAAGGATCTGGTAAATTGGATACTTCAGATGGAGCAATATTTTGATCTACATGGTGTACCACTGTTACAAAAGGTA
>APFE031642161.1:58830-72928 GCA_000404065.3 Pinus taeda
TCAGATTTCTAGCCAATGCAGGAATATGTAGAATACCCGGAAGTGTTCTAACCCTTCCACCTTGCAACTTCAACTTTACTTTTCCGCGACCAATGATTCTAGCCTTCCTGTCATCCCCCAAGAAGACATCACCACCATCATAGTTCTCATACTCGCAGAACCACTCTCTATGGGGAGTGAAGTCAAAGGATGCACCTGAGTCAATCAACCATGCCTCATGATCTACATGTGTACTTAAAGAACCCAAGTACACATCCCCACCTTCATATGAGGTGGTTTTCGCCTCTACAAAAGGAGCATCATCAGATCCCTTTCCTTTATCAAGAGATTTAGATTTATAGTCCCTTTTGAAGTTCCCTTCCTTTTTGCATTTCCAGCACACCACCTTTACAGGTTTTCCTGGAGATTTAGATCTCCCTCTATATTCAGATCTCCCACTCGATGACTTATTTTTGTTTCTGTTCTGGGACTTTCCTTGTACAGAAAAGGAATCACCATTCTAACTCTCCATATATTTCCATCTCATCTCCTCTATTAGTAAGGATGAGACTATTTCATCGAACTGCAAGCTAGTTGCATTGCTACCTATTGTAATAACCAGACTATCCCACGAATCTATTAGAGAACACAACAAATTGATGCACTTATCTTCATCTGAAATTTTAATATCAACAGATGCTAGCTAACTTACCACAGTATTAAATGCATTTAGATGCTCTGTCACCGAGTCTCCATCTTTCATCCTCAATTTATACAACTTTTTCCGCAAGAAAAGTTTATTCACAAGAGACATTAATCAGTACAAAGTCCCTAACTTGTCCCACAAAGCCTTCATCGTAGCTTCCCCTGATACATTCAGCAATACTGAATCTGAGACATACAATCGTATTGTGCTTTTTGCCTTCTAATCCAACTTCTTCCATTCTTCATCGGACACTCACGTTGGTTTAGTACCCGGATCTACTGCGATCCACGGATCTTTATCCACCAACAGATCCTCCATCTTGATTTTCCACAACTCAAAACTTTGACCATTAAATTTCTCGATCTCTATGTTTCCACTACTCACCATCTTCTTTCACCACCAGAATCGATCTCATAAATCTCCCACTAAACAAGGTCTACCACAAGCCCGAGCGAAACCCCTTAGCAACAAAGGCATCCCCTTGAAGCCAAAACAGCTTTGATACCAAATGTAGGTTTTAACCCCATACAGAAATTACCTACATACAAATTCTAAAACACAAAAAATAAACAATGCGAGAGCATAAGACATAAAACACATATACACATAGATTTCCCCCTGGATCCCAAAACTAGGACTACCAGCTTGATTTTTCATTATGTTCCTTTCAATGTTATAATACATATTTATACATGTTGAAGCATCCAATACCATGGACCAAAAACCATCGCATCCAAAAAACATGTGTGAAAATCATGCACAAAACCATATGTGGATCTGCCCAACCTAACATAAAGTGGGTTTATGGGTACACCTCAAACCCCCTTCCCCCCCCCACTACACAATTGGCGCAACGAAGGGGGGGCTCCGCTCCCCCTCTAACCCCCCGATTAACTACGTGGGCTAGTCTTGGAAAGAATATAACACAACCCAACAATGTGGGAGGAGCCAAGGTGAAAATTCTTTTGCATGTACAAATGAGGGGTATATATAGCCAAGGGTGAAACTAACCCTTGTGTCTATTCAACTTCCCTCGTGACCCTTTGACTTACATGACTCTTCAACTTTACATGACTCTTTAACTTTACATGTGGATCTCTTGGACTTCCATGTTACATTACCTTGATTGCAATAGTATGGCCCACAGTAGTGATGTGGTCGAGATGACTTATGATATGACTCGACATGACAGTGCTAATATGTTCATGTTGATGGTGGTGTCCAGGTCGAGTTGCAGTGTTGTTAGGTGATGAGAGTTCTCTTGGTGTATCATGGTTTCACCTCTGCATGACAAGGTGTGTGAAGTCTTTGATGGTCTTGGTGTTCACTTAATGTTGCATGTGCATGTTATTCCTTTGCTAGTACTTAGCATGCTTCATGTGTTCATTCGTTCATGAACAAGTCTCCTAGCATGTGCTCTTTGTTCATCACGTTCGTTGTCGTGCCTTGTCTCATCAATGTACCTATATCTGTAATCACTCATGATGAGATGAAATCAATTCTAAAAATCTCCTAGTCTCCCATGATGATCATCTTTCGATTTCAGGTGCAGGTGACCAAGAGAGAGGACAAGGCTCTGAAACTACACAAAACACATTTCAGGTCGGGATGTGAGCTCCAGGGAAATGTCAAGGAAAATTGTGCAAAGGTCACTGGGAGGTTGAGATCAACAGTCCGGAACAACAGTGGCCATATGCAGGATCTAGCTCAACTGGCGGGCAGAACTGCACAGTCCAGGGAGGCATTGCAAGCAGCATGGAGGACACTGGCAGTGAAAATTATGTAGATTAGCCAGGGAGGCTAGCATCAGGTTGCGGGAGCTTGCTAGCCAAAACTATGTAGAACTAGGACACTGGCCTACATGACATCTATGCATAGTTTCTCGATTGAGTAGGGTTTCGGATAGCTGGAGGAAAACCCATGAAAACTACGTATTTTTTAGGAGGAGTAGCAGATTGGTTGACAAGTTGACTAGCTGACAGAACTATTCAAATTTTAGGGACAGTGTAGTGATAGGTAGTGGGTTCTTGTCCCTCATGCATGCACAATTTCTTCAGTCAATAGAGGCTTACAGGCTAGCAGCTTCTATGCAATTTTTTGGAGGAATGAAGCTCCGGGTCACTACCCAATCAAACTCTTCGATTGACTAGTGAGAGGCTTGATAGATTTGCTTACGAGCATCCCAGATTGAGATGGCTTGTTGTGCAACTTCTATGTTGTTCTGGGTGACATTCGGTTGAGTTGATTCCAGGATCGCGTAGTGAAAACTGCCTGGGAGGTAGCATCAATCTCTGTGCAATTATGGGCAGCAGTACATGATCACTGAGGGCTGAGACTGCAGTGTAGCTCATTAGAGTTCCAGCTGATGGAGGGTCTCCTGGTCGATAAACTTTTGGGAAAATGGCTAAGTGTGTGAGCAAGTGAACTCGTGAATAGATGACCTTCCGAACACACACTCAACTTGACTCGATGATAAGATGCATCAAACCAACAAGACAACATATGCTTAGTGTGCCCAACTGCAGGACTATCTAATGATGAAAGAAACAAGTGCAACACTTTAGATAGACCTTCAGACGACCGTGACGACACTTGCACGACAATTCTTACTACATCATGTGTGAGTGTGATAGATGTTTACATAGCAAACACAACTTAAACACAAACCTTAAACATCACCAGAAAAAGGTTGAAAGCATGACATAACAATCATCATGCTGAAGATGATAGTTGGTCAAATTAGAGAAAAGGAAGCAAGACATGTACAAGAAACATGTGAAATTACCTTTCATGTTGTGCACATGCATGTTACTAAGGATAGGATGATATGACAATGACAAGCAATCCTGAAAACTCAACTAAGAGGTGTACCTCGAAAGGTGTTCTTTACTTACCATACTTACCCTCAAGATGATCATGCATCTGACAGAGCATGCATGCGGTCCTGATCTTTTCCATTACTTGGTCTCTTGGTCCTTCTCCCTGACTCCTTGGGAATGATCTCAGCATCTCACCTTTTCTTGTAATCATTGGGCGATGGATCAGCGTAGTTTCAATGGGAAGTGATTGTTCCCGGAATGAGGCCCTGGGAGGCCCATCTACGTAGTTTCTGCATGAAAGACTGATAGGAAAACTTGGATAACACTGTGCAGTTTGAGGCTCAGGACACTACTACGGGATAGGGGTCCTGGGAGGATACCTCTACGCAGTTTTTGAATGCAAGGTAGCTGGACTGCTCTATGCATTTTTGGAGAGCAATGTTGGTTGTCTGATTGCTCTGCACATTTCTAGAGAACAGTGTTGACTATCCGACTGCTCTACGCATTTCTAAAACGCAGTGATGGTTGGGTCTCTGTGGGTTGCAAGGTTTTAGTAGGCAAGGGAGGAAGCTTGATGATTGCAGAAGCGAAGTGAAAAGTTTAGGGAAGTTGAATGAGGCTAGGTTGCTTGGGAAATGGCTAAGTGTGAGATAAGTGAAACAGATGTAAATAGCAATAGGACTCAACTGTGATCGCACACTGACACTTAGTGACATAACGTAGACCATCCAGAATGCATGACATACTTTGCTTGATGCAACAACCTTTGTGACAAGAGTGCATGAAGTGCATGTGAAACATGTCTATGTGATGACTACCACTCATACGCACATAATTCTCTTGAAGCAAGACAACATTCCCTTTGCATGAAAAACAAAAACCTTATGCCCAAAGATGACACATGCTACATAAAGATGAGAACATGAACAACTCTTAAGATCGAGGAGGGAAAGCTTAATATCATTAGCTTACCAACAAGTGACCAAGGGTGATCGATCACAAGATCTAAGGTAGGCTCTGAAATTTGTATGTGAGCCAAAACTTTGGTGGGTGGTTACAGCCGC
Organism: Pinus taeda; assembly: GCA_000404065.3. Lineage (NCBI taxonomy): Eukaryota > Viridiplantae > Streptophyta > Pinopsida > Pinales > Pinaceae > Pinus > Pinus taeda. The sequence goes on from APFE031642161.1 coordinate 63,399, forward strand.
TACAACACTTGGCGACACGCTGGTAGAACTCGAACCCTCTGAATGGACCTTGTTTCGTGAAAAGCGAGTCTAACCCTTCCAAAAGTACTGTTCCATTCTTTGATCGTGGTGGTTTCCGCACTAACTTGTGTGAAATATGTAGTCCATGCCATTCTCTTGATTGATTATCACACATCCCAAGACAAGTCAACTTAGTTGTTTTGATTGGGGATGAGGGGTATATTGATGCACAAGTAATATAACTGTCAGATTTTAAGTTTCATCTCTAGTGTTACTCCACTACCAGCAGATTTGGACAGTACCCTGATGAAGTCACGTAGGAACAAAAACATCAATCCACTGCCAGCGAGCCTAATCAATACCCAAGAGGAGTTACTTGTATCACCTCTCTACGCGGGAAGCCTTTCTCTTCTTTTTCCTTATTCATTTTTCACTTCTTTTAAAAAATTTAAAGGAACTGTGCATAGGCACTTATTTATTTCAGAGGTGGAAGAGGGATCTCCACTTATTGAGAGCAGAAGAGGTTTTTCCTTCAGATAATTGTGTTATATATACCTCTAACATACTTTTTAAGGTTTTCCCCCTCACCTTACTCTACTTGATTGAGTTGTCAAGGGTTAACCCAAAGGACCAAATGGAGTAGGCAGTACTAGTTAGCAGTGCAAGTGTTGTATTTTCACCAAGACTCACTCTAAATAGAATGTATTTTCCATCAAGGCATCATCAACTGAAGACAAAAAGCTCTTCATAAAGAGAGAGGACAATAGATAACCAAGTGTCGATGTTTGTACAAGTCTTCTTAGATCTTCCCAACTTGTCTCGAGATCCAAACACGGTTTCACGAGAGGTTAAGCTACGAGTACAAGCAAGCAAAGAAAGCAAAAAGAAAAAGCAGAAGTAAAGTGAAAGAAAAACAAGTAAGCAAAGCAAGAAAGAAATCAAACCAAACCAAGTAAGCAAGCAAACAATCATGCAAACCAGAAAGCAAAGAAAAGTAAGAAGCAAAGTCTACTCCTACTTCTACGCTAAATAATGCATGGGACTACTCCCGTGAAGTGATACTTCCAATGTAGCCGCCAACACATTGGTTGGCCCATGTTGGCGAAGGCATGAAAAATATGCATGTAATCTAGTGAACAATGAATATTTAACAATGAAGACCAACAAGCTTTGAGTTATAAAACATCCACAAAAGAGAAAAGAGTGAATGCACAAGAAAGACATTCTACGGACTTAACATGGTGTTGTGACACACTGCATGCAAATGATAAGCATGCACACTCTTTCAACTATGACAGACAAGAAAACATGAGAAAGAGAGATAGCTTACACCTTGAAAGTGGGCGTGTTGTGTATGATTCCTCTAATGCATGATCGATGGGATCATGTGATTCGAGTGGAGGAAGAAAAATATGTGTGTTTGGTTGATCTTCAATGTGAAGCAGAGAGTGATGAGGAGCCTCGGGTGTTTCGAAAAATTTATGATTGGAAGTGGAACGAACCTTAGGATAGTGAGGGCCTGACATAACCACCGTCCCAGGATGAAGTGCCTCAACAGCCTGCAAAGCTTCCACACCATAAATAGGTAGATTATCAGAGATCAGTGGCTTAGAGATATTAGTAACGAGTGAATCAACATCATGATCAAATGAAGAAGTACAGAGATCATGACAACCATGATCAGAAAATTCTAGATGTTTGTCAGCATTTTCATGATTTGATGAATCGTGCAGAGGGGTAGATGAGAAGCAAGGATGTTCACCCTCTGTGTTTTTAACAATGGCACATGACATATGGGACGGATTTTCAAAGGAATATGTGTCCTCTCTACAATATAATGACAGACTGACAACTGGTGTGTCCTGTGAATGATCAGAAGTATAAACATTTGGAGATGCGTTTTCGCAGGGGAAATCAAAAGTGGAAAAATCACAAGGGATGTCAGGATAGAGTGGAGGAGGAGTAGATGGAAAGGAGTCATTCTTCACCATGGGTTTTTCATTAGATTCTTACACACACTCATCATAAATGATAGCATGGGTTGGCTACACAACACCAACTCCGTCGGAAACTTGATCCTCTTTCACAACATGTGTGGAGTCTCGAATGGAAGAACATAAGACAATACAATTTGGAGGATCAGCAAAATGCAAGGACAGAGGTTGAGGTAACAAGTCCACATGACAACAAGTAGGCTTGCAAGCCAAATCTGTGTAGATATCAAAAGCAGGTGGGGTAGGAAGATGTGACAGTTCAACATATGTGAGCGCACCTTCTCCCACCTCGCATTGCGGAGCTAGACTTGTTTGATGAGAAGAGGGCAAAAAGACACTTGTGAAAGTGACCTTGTTTGTCTTAGATTTAGCAGCTCTAACACCGAGGTATGTTGGGAGGGGTTCAAATCATTCTAAGAATTACAAATTTTTAGATATGTAAAGAAGATACTTAAATCTTCCATCGAGGAATTCCTAATCAATTTCATCTTCAGGAAATCGATATGAAATATTACGAAAACGCATGTAAAATTGTTCAACGGATTCATCAGGGGCTTTCCGTAATGACAAAATTTATTTAATGAGTGCTTTACGGTCAAAATAATTGAAAGCACGGTCTATCTTTACGATAATATGACGGAAAGAGTGAATAGATTTTTCGGGTAGTGTAGCACACCAATGTAGTGGGTGCCCTCGAACTGTGTATGTGAACAACATGCAAGTCATGTAAACTTCAAAGATTCCATGCCTTTCACAAGAGCCTACAATGCCAATCACATGTCTAACCAAGGCTACTTCGCCTCCACCATCATATGTTTCATGTGACAAGTTATTGCAGAGCTCTTCTGAGATTTCAAATTTGTTTCCATAAGACATACACTCTGGAAGAGAAATTATGTGCTTAGTCATGATAAGTATGCAAAGATTCAAAATAGTTTTGAGGACTCAGCTTGTCATCTGGCCTTCCTCCTAGCACCAAAAATTTTGACAATGCTAGACCTGCCAACGTTCAAAGATCTCCCGATATGAAGTCCCAACTAGACCTCACACCATTTGGTGTAGGAGTCACATCCGGTATGATGGCCCAGTTGCCATTATCTTAAATATTTTCCTTAGCTCTTTCTTGTTAGCACATGAGAGTGATTTGCTTTGTCTTCGAACAGTGAGGTTTGCGTGCCTGGTGAGTGCTTAGTTTTTCATGTGTCAAGGTTCTTTCACTGTAGAGGGAGAGGGTGAGAGCGATTCTCAAGTCGAAAGAGAATAGTCCTAACTCTGTTAGAGATACACAACACAACATGATATGCACAGCTTCTGGAGGAGTAGTCCACACAGATGCAACAATCACAAAACAAAATGAACAGATATCACGTACAAAACCCAACGAAATAGTCCACATGAGTGTGATGGTTGTTATAACAAGTTTACAAGAATAAATATGTCGATATTCTAGTGAAATAGTCCACACAGGCGAGACAACATTAACAATTGATACAACACATTTCCAATAGCATATGTGCTAGAACAACCAAAATAGTTCAGTTGTCTTAATACAGGTTAAAGCAAAATGCATTACAAGCGCCCAAAGAATAGTCTTACAAATGAATGCAATACATGTGTGAAAATGTGTTGGCCTGTTAATAGGCTTTTGAATTAAGAAAAAGTTCCAAGACACATCCGTACACCATTACATCACTAACCTCGATAGCACGGCATTGGAGCCACTACTTTCTCCTCAAATAAAAAACTACAAACTCTCAAGGCTATGTGGGAGTAACCAAGGTGAAAATTCTTTTGCATGTACAAATGAGGGGTATATATAGCCAAGGGTGAAACTGACCCTTGTGACTGTTCAACTTCCCTCATGACCATTTAACTTACATGACTCTTCAACTTTACATGACTCTTTAAGTTTACATGCAGGTCTCTTGGACTTCCACAGTACATTACATTGATTACAACAGTATGGCCCATAGTAGTGATGTGGACGAGATGACTCATGACATGACTCGACACAACAGTGCTGGTATGTTCATGCTGATGGTGGTGTCAATGTTGAGTTGCAGTGTAGGTGAGTGATGAGAATTATCTTAGCGTATCATAGCTTCACCTCTGAATGGCATGTGTGAAGTCTTCAATGGTCTTGGTGTTTGCTTTATGTTGCATGTGCATGTTACTCCTTTGTTGCTACTTGGCATGCTTCATGTGTTCATCCATTCGTGAACAAGTCTCCTAGCATGCACTCCTTTTTCATCCCATTCATTGTCAAACCATATGTCATCCATGTAACTATATATGCAATCACTCATGACAAGACGACATCAAATCTAGAAATGGCCTAGTCTACCTGATGCATCATCTTTCAATTTCGAGTGCAGGTGACCAGGAGAGAGGACAAGGCTCTGAAACTACATAGAGAACATTTCAGGCTGGGATGTGAGCTGTGCGGCACTATCAAGGAAAATTGCGTAGAGGTCACTAGGAGGCTGAGATGAGCAGTCCGGAACAATAGTGACCAGCTGCGGGTTCTAACTTGGGCAGAGGGTAGAACTGCACAAATTTTCCAGGGAGGTAGTGCGGGAAACAAGTAGGAAACTGGCAGTGAAAACTATGCAAATTCTCTGGGAGGCTGGTAGCGCGTTGTGGTAGCTTACTAGCCAAAACTATGTAGAACTGGGATGTTAGCCTGCATGACATCTCTGCGTAGTTTCTAGGCTGAGTGGGGTGTTGAATAGATGGAGGACAACCCATGAAAACTACGCCATTTTTAGGAGGAGAAACAGGTTAGCTGACAGGGTGACTCGCTGACATAACTGTGCAAATTTCAAGGACAGTGCAATGACAAGCAGCGGTTGCCTGTCCTTCATTTCTGTACAATTTCTTCAGTCATCAGAGGTGGGCATGCTGGCAGCTTCTGTGCAATTTTTTGGAGTAGTGAAGCCCGAGGTCACTGCTCGGTTGAACTCTCTAGTTGGCCACCGGGAGGCTTGATAGATTTACTTACAGACAATGTAGATTGATATGGCTTGTTGTGCAACTTTTGTGCTGTTTGGGGTGATAGTCAGTCAGATTGATCTAGGATTGCACAATGTAGACTGCCTAGGAGGCAACCTCAAGCTCTATGAAATACTCGGCAATAGTACATGATCACTGAGGCCTAATACTAAACAGTGCAACTCAATGGAGGTTCTGTTGATGAAGGGTGGTCCAATCGACAAACTTTCAGAAAAATGGTTGTGTGTGAGTGAGTGAACTCATGAATAGACGACCTTGCAAACACACACTCAACATGACTCGACGACAAGATACCTAAAACTAACAAGACAACATATCGTCAGGTGACTAACTACATGATTGTTTAATGGTGAAAGTGACAAGTGCGACACTTCAGATAAACCTTCAGACGATCGTGACAACACTTGTGTGACAGTGCTTACAACATCGTGTGTGAGTGCAATAGATGTTTACATAGCAAACAAAACTCAAACACAAATCTTCAACATCACCAAAACATGGTTGCAATCATGACATAGCAATAATCATGCCGAAGACGACAATTGACCAAATGAGCAAAAAGGAAGGAAGACATGTAGAGGAAACACGTGAAATGACCTTTTGTGTTACGTAGATGCATGTTATTGAGGATAGGATGATATGACATTGACAAGTAGTCTTGCAAACTCAATTAAGACGTGCACTTTTAAAGGTGTTCTTTACTTACCATACTTAACCTCAAGATTATCATGCATCCGACAGAGCTTGCATGTGGTCTTGATCTTTTCCATTACTTGGTCTCTTAGTCCTTATCCCCAACTCCTTGGGAGTGATCTCAACACGTCACCTTTTCCTATAGTCACTGGGCGATGGATCAGTAGGAAGTGACTATTGTTAGAATGAGGCCCTGGGAAACCCATTTACATAGTTTCTGCATGCAAGACTGATAGGACAACTTGGACAACACTGGGCAGTTTGAGGCTCATGACATTGTTGCAAGATGGGGGTCCTCATAGGACACCTCTACAAATTTTTTTGAATGCAAGGCAGCTGGACTGATCTGCACATTTTTGGAGAGCAGTGTTGGCTTCCTGATTTCTCTATGCATTTATGGAGAGCAGTGATGGCTGCCTGAATGCTCTGTGCATTTTGTAAGAGTAGTGTTGTCTGGGTCACTACGGGTTGTGGGGCTTCAGCAAACAAGGGAGGAAGCTTGATGGTTACAGAAGCAAAGTGAAAAGTTTCGGGAAGCTGAATGAGGCTAGGTTGCTTGGGAAATTTCTAAGTGTGCGATCAATGAAATAAATGTAAACATCGATAGGACTCGACTGTGATTGCACATGGATAATTAGTGACACAAATTAGACCATCCAGAATTTATAAGACATATTTTGCTTGATGCAACAACCTTCATGACAAGAATGCATGAAGTGAGTGTGAAACATGTCTATGTGATGACAACCACTCATATGCGCACAATTCCCTTGAATCAAGACAACATTCCCTTTGCATGAAAAACAATAATGCCTATGCCCAAATATGACACATGCCACATAAATATGAGAACATGAACAACTCTTAAGATCGAGGAGGGGAAGCTTGAGATCATCAGCTTACCAACAAGTGACCAAGGATGATCGATTGTAGGATCCAAGGTAGGCTCCAAAATTTTCATGGGAGATAAAATTTTGGAGGTGGTTATAGTCGCCACAACACAAACATGACATACATACACACCTACACGTATAAACATCAACATAATCAGGATCATAACATAATTATTGGACATCAAGGTCAAGGTTAAGAGAACTTCCTTTATTCATACACAACATTGAGAACAATCTTTCCCAACATAGCCAAGGAAATTGAAACCTCATATCCAATTAACTTACCTTTTCTGGTTACCCTTCTCATGACTGTACTTCGACCATACATTTACCACAATGGACCCAACCATTCCAAATAACTGTCATATTTTTACCTTTTGTTGTGCTTACTCATGCACAGAGCTTCATCTATGTCTTACGTTACCTGTTGAGTACCACATAGCTCTCCCCAACCTCCATTATCTTTCCCCTTTCCCAAACAATTACCATGATACTCAAAACATAAAATGTAAGACAAGAAACAACCAAGAAAGAAACCATGAAACCAATAATGACACCAAAACCCAAGTGACATGGCCATGCATAAGACACAAACAAAATCACAATCAAGCACAACAAAGAACCAAAAGACCAAAAGCACAAGACTAGCAACAAACACCATGACTCAATCCCCATGGTTCCCAAGGAAACTCAATTAGAGCCTTCTTCAAGATTTCAAGGCAACCTTTGTTAGGCCCCTATAATACTTGTGTATTCCATTTTTATTATTTTCATTTTAGCCCCTTATTGTAATGTTGTGCCCATTTTGTCCCCATATTGTTATTATTGTGCCCCATAGAAGCCCATTATTTTTATTGTTGTGCCCTTACATTATTATTGTTATGTCGGCTTGACTATATTGTGATCCCTTAGATCCCTATATATAGAAAGGAGGTCTTGTCATTTGTATCATCCAAGAATTGTTCATTTGTGTAATGTAAAGGAGGTTTCCCCCTTGAAGAGGTTGATTTTGAAGTCATTGATCTATCTTTTCTTCTATTTTGTGAGTTGGTTGCATAACAATTGGTATCACAACTTTAGATTCTAGGGTTTCAATGCTTCATAATTAGGTCATTGTGGAAGATTTGGAATAGTTGTTTCTTGGCGAATCCAATCTTTATTAGACTTGTGGGGTTGGAATGAGGACACGGAGGGCTACCACAGGATGAAATTTCAGACCTTGGAGATCCGCAATTACAGAGATACAACCGATTCAATATCGAGCTCCTAGAAAGCCAAAAAAGGTGTGTAGTCTTTTCAAAATTTTGCATAAGTTTGGTTTGAAAAACTAGTTTGAAGGAATTCAAAGGACATAGTGAAGTATAATTATCATTAATTGATCCCCTGAAGAAAGAAAATGGAAACACCTAGAAAGCAACCTAAAAGCTATAGCTGAATCATGAAGAAGAGGAAGTAATGAAACATGATATATCAAAATTATGAGACCAAGTGCAACAAATTTCATTCTGACAAAAAGTAACAGAAGCTAAGATGGACAGTTTAAAGAAAGACATGGAAACTAAGATGGACGGTTTAAATAATGGTGTGGAAGCTAAGATGAACATCATGGAATCTAAGATGAATGGTTTAAAGAATGGCGTGGAAACTCATATGAATGGTGTGGAAGCTAAGATGGATGGTATAGAAGCAAAACTTAAAGGCAACATGGAATATTTGAAGATAGATTTAACAAAGTTGCTACAAGAAATGCTTACTAATGGTGAAAGGGTAGTAAAGGAAACTCATGATGAGAAAAAATAAATGCTAGTCATGATTTCATAGACTCTAACATTGGATTGAAAACCCATCATGTTCCAAAGATCGATATGAGGAAGTTTGATAGCAGGGATCTCGTAACATGGATACTACAAGTGGAGAAATATTTTGATCTCCATAATGTGAAAAACACACAAAAGGTATGCATTACAACTTTATATTTGGAACCCAATCAGTTTGTATGGTATCGATGGCTTTGCTCTTGTAAGCAAATTTTCACTTAGGCAATTTTTATGGAAGAAATGATATCACAGTATGAGGATACAAAAAGAAACACCTTGTTTAGCCAATTGATAAATCTCAAACAAAAAGGTTCAATGGTGGAGCACATTGAGGACTTCCAAAACTTGAATATAAGGGTGAAAGATATTCTAGAGCATAGGATTGATGTATTCATAGGGACATTAAAGGATGACATCCAACATGAGGTTCACATTTGGGAACCTAGTACATTAGAGAAGGCATTCAAGTTGGCAAGAAAAATTGAAATCAAAATTATGGCAACAAGGAAGCCTACCAATCACAACTATAAAGATGGAAGTGTTGTTGCCCCTAGCCTTCCACAACCTACAAGGTTGACACCACAACAATTGGAAGAAACAAGAGAAAAAGGGCTTTGTTACAGTTGTGATAGTAAATACACTGAAGGCCATAAGTGTGTTGAGAAGAAATTATTTTACATAGATTGTGAAGAGGAAGAAGAAAAGGAACAAGAAAGATCAAAAGAAGAGGATACACACCAGGAACAAAGCCTAGAGGAAGAAGAAATGAATCTGACCATATCTTGTAATGCATTGGGCGGAATAACCACTCCTAAAGCTATCAAGATAGAAGGAAATATCAAGAAGAAAAATGTAATAGTGTTGATTGATTCAGGTAGTACCCATCATTTTATTCATTGTAAGATAGTGAAGGAATTGAATTTTCTTCCTATATCCAACACCAGAGTGTCAAGTGATGGTTGCAAATGGAAGAACCATAAATTTCTCTAGAAAGTGCCATAATATCAAGCTATCCATGGGAGAATATGTGTTGAATAGTCCAATTATTTCCATTCCAATGGGTGGTGATGATGTTGTACGAGGAGTCCAATGGCTACAATCTTTAGGTACGATAGCTTTTA
>APFE031642161.1:74494-92310 GCA_000404065.3 Pinus taeda
TTGTTAAGAATTATGGGAGAATAGCAACACCTCTAACAACATTACTGAAGAAAGATGCATTTTCTTGGACTCTAGAAGAAACGAAAGCCTTTGAACATCTTAAAGAGGCAATGTGCCAAGCACTAGTCTTAGTTACGTCAGACTTCACAAAAACTTTTATTGTGGAATGTGATGCCTTAGGAAATGGAATTGGTGTTGTTTTAATGCAAGAAGAAAGACCCATTGCTTACGAATGTCGTCCAATCAAAGGAAAGTATTTACGCAAAGCTATTTATGAGAAGGAAATGTTCATTATGGAGTATTGAGTTTTAAAAGGGGTCTTCGAAGGAAATTATAAAATAATAGTGGAAATAATAAAATAAGTTTAGAATACATCATCAAATTTTAGAGGGAAAAAAGAAAAAACTATTTTTTCAACTCATATTTTCAACTTATCTCCCTATGGGTTTACTCAAATTTCAAGTGGAAACAATTGTTGGATGCATAATTGTATTCCTCATCCAAGGAGTACGTATGTTGCATACTTTCGATGGAACCTGCTACACGAAAAAGGAGAAATACATGAAAAATGTTATTGCAATCACGTTTTTTCATGTATTTCTAATTTTTCGTGTGGCAGGGTCCATCAAAAGTATACAACATGGGTACTCCTTGGATGATGAATTAAATTTTTCATCCAACAAGTACTCTTGCTCGAAATTTGAGTAAAACCTTAGGGAGATAAGTTGAAAATATGAGTTGAAAAAGTAGTTTTATTATTTTATTATTTTTTATTATTTTTACTTTTTACTCCAAAAATGGTAAATCATCCCCCATGGTTGACATCATCATCTTGAATCCTATTGGCTATTATAAATTTTATTTTAGTTGTACATTTTTCTTAGGAGGCCCATTTTAGACCTCAAAATTCCCCTAATCTAGCAATACTACATGCACTTAAGAAATGGCGACCTTACCTAATGGGAAGGCAATTCAAGGTAAAAACAAATCATGATAGTCAAATAATTTTTAGAACAAATATTATCTTCAGAAGAGAAGAAAAAATGGTTCACAAATATGTTGGGTTATAATTTTGAAATCATCTACAAAAAAGGGAAGCAAAATGTTGTTGCAGATGCACTATCAAGAAAGGATGAGAATGTGGAAGCATTGCTTTGCGCCATTTTTATTATCCAACGAGATTGGATAAACGAAGCAAGGGTTGAACGGAAGAATGATGAAGAAGTGTGGGCACTCATTCAAAAGTTACAACAAGACCCCAGTACATCTCATACATTTAGTTGGAAAAAGGATTTGTTATGGTACAAAGATCACTTATACATCTGTAAGAATTCCCAACTCAAACAAAAGATTCTTATGGAATGGAACACCTCTCCCTTAGGAGGGCACTCAGGATTTTTAAAAACTTACCACGAGGTTAAAAAGGAATTCTTTTGGGATGGCCTCAAATCTGATATTCGAAAGTTTGTGGCAGAATGTTTGGTTTTCCAACAAAATAAAGTTGAAACAATTAAGACCCCATGTCTATTACAACCTTTATCCATTCCAAGTCAAAGTTGGGAGGAGGTTTTTTTATCATAGGTTTACCCAAGTCCAAAGGAAAGAGTTTCATCATGGTGGTAGTTGTTAGACTTACTAAGTATGCACACTTTTTTGCATTATCTCATCCCTTTAAATCTAGTACAGTTTCTACTGCATTTATAGAAACAATTCAAAAGTTACATGGAAACCCAAAGATTATTGTAAGCGACAGAGATCCCATTTTCACTGGAAATTTTTGGATATAATTATTTTCTTGTCTGGGTACTCAATTAGCTCATAGCTCATCGTATCATCCTCAATCTAATGGGAAAAATGAGATAATGAAGAAATGTTTTGAAGGATATCTTCGTTGCTTTGTATATGATAAATAGACACAATGGGTCAAATGGTTGCCTCTGGTTGAATGGTGGTATAACACTTCCTTCCATATTGCAGCAAAAATGAACCCATTTATGGCATTTTATGGATATCATCCACCGTCCATCACATCATATTTAAGAGAAAATTCTAAGGTTCAAGCAGTGGAAGATCACATCGAGCATCAACAGCAAGTTCTCCAACTCTTAAAGGATAACCTCTCTTTGCACAGAATAGAATGAAATAACAGGTAGATCAACATCGCAGTGAAAGAAGTTTTGATGTAGGTCAGTGGGTATTTCTACGACTATAACCATACAAACAAATGTCCCTCAAGCAAGCTAAGAAGGATAATAAATTATCACCAAAGTATTATGGTTCGTACACGGCGTTGCAAAATATTGGTACTATGGCATACAAATTGGAGCTTCCTACAGCTACCTGAGTGCACCCATTTTTCCATGTTTCATGCTTAAAGAAGGTTATAGGTGACAAGATCCTAGTTCAAACAATATTGCCAGAACTTGATGAGGAAGGAAAAATCATATTGGAACCTAAAGTAGTTAGAGAAACAAGAACTTAACAGCTACGAAATCAATCAATTTCAAAGTATCTCATCAAGTGGAAGAACTTACTTGCTAAAGATTCCACATGGGAGGATAATAATTTTATACAGAAGCATCTAGAACTACTCAAGCATTGAGGACAACACTTTTATGAAGGAGAGGAGCATGTTAGGCCCCTATAATACTAGTGTATTCCCTTATTATTATTGTCATTGTAGCCCCTTATTGTATTGTTGTGCTCATCTTGTCCCCATATTGTTATTATTGTACCCCATAGAAGCCCACTATTGTTATTGTTTTGCCCTTACATTATTATTGTTATGTTGCCTTGACTATATTGTGACCCCTTAGACCCCTATATATATAAAGGAGGTATGGTCATTTGTATCATCCAAGAATTGTTCATTTGTGTAATGTAAAGGAGGTTTCCCCCTTGAAGAGGCTAATTTTGAAGTCATTGATCTATCTTTTCTTCTATTTGTGAGCTGGTTACATAACAAACTCTCTTTGTCATGCATTCCCCTACATCATATTTCCATAAATACATAACTGTCAGTGTATAAATGAACATAAAAATACATCAGTTACCTTATCTTGTTGTGTCAAGCAATTTCTTGCAACTAAACACATCCATGCCATCTCTCAAGGGACTCCAATCCTTTGACAAATCCACATGTAACTAAAGACCAACTAATATACATGTCAAGTACATGTTCATGAATCTAGCCCATATCCACATAGTGTCAAACAAAATCAAGGTTAAGAAGACTCCCTTTATGCAAAGCACTCATTCATTTGGAATTAGGGTTGCCAAACATAGCCAAAGGAATTCTTACTTGATTCCTTTCTTTTACCTTTTCCCTGTTGCAACTGAGTCTTACTATATATTGTCATGTTACCCAACTATTAGTTATATAAACACGTCAATTATTACATCATCATGTTAATACCAAGCATGTTTCCTACAACTGCGCACACATATAAACCACATGTTCCAAATATCAATACAATCATATCTATCAATTTGAAATCAACTTTTACAAACAATCATGTCATAATCCATAGTCATTAGACATAATGCTACAACCATCACCTACTACACTCAAGTAAATATCAACTGTCTCAACACATATGTGTTAGTAAAATCGTCTTAAAGCAGGATCATTGGAATGCATACTCATATTATGAAATTCATCAAACATTCAACCAACTTTCAAACATACCATGTTAAATAAATCAACTAGACAATGTAATCAAGAATGAAGCACCAAGTATACTACATAAGCAAACTCATAACTTAGTGTACCTCAGGGAAGGATATCTTGTCTGCATAATTAATCTAGTTAGCAAGATATAACTTTACAACATGTCAAATCAAACATAATTAAGATCACGATATCCATAACACTAACTAACTAACATGTTCACATCATAAACTCATAAGAATTTATCATTTATGCATAGAAATCACACATGTACGATATGTCTAGATTAGTAACACACAATGCAACACCATAAGTTGACTCATACCTGAATTTCATAACCCTAACCATCTGCATAGGCCGATCCAATTTAGCATGATATAAATGACATCAAGATCTTAATGAAATAACCCTAATCATCAAGTTACTAGCATATAACAACCATAAGCTATATATCATGTCCATCGACAACATATAACCTAATTGTCAAGCTAACAGTCATTTAACAACAACAAGTTAACCTATAACGTACTCATCAATCAACATATAACATAATCATTAGGTTATATAATATAAAACAATAATAGCAATGCATACAACTACATGTTACTATCATTCTTAACTATATGAAACATGTGCATATAACTACACTAATCAACTAACATCTATCATGAATGTAACCATAGCATCAAAAGACATCTACATAAACCTAATGTATATAAACCTAATGCATATGACAATCCTTAACATACATACCTGCATGCCAAACATACAATAATTGTATGACGATCTACTCTTACCCCAAAGTCTAATGCTACAACCTCATTATGATGATTTGCATCTCCTGCTCTATCTCAGCAAACACCTTAGCTTCATAACAACCAATAGCATCATGATGACCTAAATTGCATACCATGACTTCACAAGGCATGTTTGACGTACTATTCATGCATAACTATAACCAAGACCATACATGCATGAAAAATACATATAGACATAACACATGAGTGAAAAACCATATACCCGCCATTCTAGCTAGAGTCAAGTCATCAATACATGACCATATCAACTACACAAACCATGACCTCATGCATGATAACTATAACCACCACACGTGCATTTGATAACATGTGAACACTAACTTGCATAAAAATTCATAATCAACCATACACACATGAACACATACTCCATGAGAACACCTTCAACCTTCACATGGTGACATCACTACAACCATGTTCAACACCATGCAAATGTAACAAGAACATGGAATACATGCATAAGGAATACATATGCAACCAACATGAAAGCGTGATCAACACATAGCCCAAGGAGAGTGCAACCACGCTTTGATACCACTTTATAATACCCTCCTCCCACATCTACCCAAGCAACCGGCCATCCGGGGTAAACATGTGACAAGAGGCTACCATGATATGTGTAGGGTGTTTTAATTGTATGCTAAATCCCTGTCATTTAATCTGTCAACTCGGGGGTTTCATAAATTTAGAAGCAAAAAAAAATATATGGGACCTCATATGAAACTAGTGTAGGAAGTTTATTTAGAATGGAAATGCATATTACAAATCTAAACTATTTTGAAAAGAAAAGATTCAAATTTATTTTATGAAAGCATAAAATGTTTGATCAATGGAATTAGTTTACTTTAGAAGATAGAGAAGAGTCTCTTGTTCAAGAGTCCCGGTTGTCCTTCTACAATCTTTCTATAATATTTCCAAACATCTAATAAAGCAAGAAAGAAAGCATATAAATGAAAGCAAGTAAATATTGTTTTTAGTTCAGTTCTTAGCTCATAGAGAAGAGTATCCTAACTTAGGAGGTCCTGGTTGTCATTCTCACATAAAAACTAGCTACTGAAAGGAAACCAATCTTCACATAAATTTAATCTAGGAAAGCATATAAAAATGTGAATCTTGTTTCAGTTCAGTCTAGCTCATGGAGAAGAGGCTCCTAACTTAGGAGGTCCTGGTTATCCTTCTCACATAAAAGCTAGATATTGAAAGGAGATCAATCTTCACACAACAAAACATGGCCATAACATGAATTCATACTGAAATTATCTACAAGTATTTACAGCAAAGAAATAAGATGAACATCCATAATTAAAACTAGTATATTCACAATTATGAACATTACTCTACAACAAAGTGTACTTATCTTGGTATGGGGATCCTTCCATTCCTCAATGAGCACACATGAAAAACTATCAAACCTTAAGAATCAAACAACACTCATAACTCATGATTTGGAGAAAATGATATTATTTATGTTGAATGAACAATCATAAATCTGATGCTAATGAATAACTGACAACTTTTTTTTTTTAAGCATGCTCCTCTTATTTATACATGAATTATGGATATCTACTCAATAAATTTAGATCCCTTAAATATCTACTAGATCCATACTTGTCTCAACTTATCCCTAAATACTAGATACAAATCCCATGACACATCAAGATCTCCATGATCTTTCTCCTTGGAATATGGTCCACCTCTTGAGTTGAAATTCGAATTTGAATTTTGGAGGCCACATAAGGGTGCCTTGGAATCTTCCAAATGATCTACACATGTCATCAAACTCAAGCCACTTTTAGGTATAAGCAAATAAATGTTATTTCTATAACTCTTAATCATAAATTCACTCTAAATACATGAAATTAATAACTTTGGAAAATGTAAATGTGAACTCATGTAGTAATGATAATGTATGTTTATGTAATGATAATGTGATGGAATGAGGTGACAAAATTAGGATAAAGGTGAAAAATAGAGTGAAAGTGAATGTTAATTTTGGCGGCCCAACATACCCCCCAACTTAAGTTATTACATGTCCTCATGCAATCTATTGCATTGATTCACTTTATCATGATTTAATCTTTTTACGTTTTCTTGCTTTTATATAAACTTTGGCTGATATCGATTTTTTTGAACTTCACATATTTTTATTTTTGACAATTTTGTTCTTTTTGCAAAGTGTTCTTTCTGAAAAACATTCAATTGCACGATATTATTTTGGTTTGCTCTTGTGTGACAACCAAAATTTGATTAGTATTGGTTCTTGTGTAGCAATACTTTTGTTGTTTTTATGTTGCATAAAAAGACTTTGAAAACATTTAATTAACCATTCATTCTTCGATTATTATTTGGAAAACATGTAATGTTTGAATCATAATGCAATAGTACTTGTTTGGAAAAAGTATGTTGGTTAGGATGACATGTGCATAAAGGACATATATGACATATGAAAGGTGATAATAGAATATGAATGTGATATATATAACGAAATGTGAATATGAGGTATGAACATGAACACGCTAAAGAATTTTTCAAAAATTATAATTTCAGTATTAAAGGAATTATATGATAAAAGGTTTGAAAAGAACATACCTTTACTTACCTAGGAAGTGGACAAACTATGCATATGTAGAGAAGTTGTAGCTGCTGCCGGATCATGGAATAGAATGTAGAATTTCATCTGCTTCTTGGTTGCATAAATGGTGGATGAGGTGGTGAAAGCGGATTCTTTATTTCTGTTGCTAAATCTGTTGTATCTGCTGCAAAATGTTGAAATTATAGTCTTCACCTGCTACAAAACTTGATGGTATAATTCTAGTCATGCGAATAAATGTGTTGTTTTCAAGTATGAAGAGAAGTCATTGGATTACCTGCCATTGATAAATGTCGTTAACCAATGTGAGGCAAACTCACTATTAATATCAACGAGTGCCAAGGTACCTAAGTACATCTTGCAAAGTGTGAATAGATGAGTTGATGTCGATCCACTTGCAAGATCCAACAATTAAGGGATATTGATTTATTCCCATGATTGTTGGCGAGATAACTTGTCATTGATGCATACAAGCCTTGAGGTACTAATAAGGACTTTAGCCCTGAACCTAGATAATATGCTGATGTTGATAGGCCAAGACTTGTTAGAAGGGAGGCATTATGAATTCCCCATCATCTAATGCGAGTATGAAATGATTATTTTGGAAGGACTATAGTTGAAAATTTTCATCAAGCAGGATTTATTGAATGGAAAGGAAAATGACAAGAGGGTAAACAAATGAATGGGAAAAAGGACAAATCAGCATGTAAGTGACTTCAATGTCTCTATTAATGAGTTAACAGATGGAAATTATGGAAAATGTGAATGGAAAATGTAAGTGGAAAACATGTGACACTTGCAAGAAAAATGGTGATGATGATGCTTAGCGAAAATGCTAGAATAGCTTGTGAGCTTGGAGAGGAAAAATTACGGCATTTATGGATGATAGAAATGGATTCAATTGATTCATGTTTCTTGAAACTGGTCGTAGAAAACCAATCGTTTACAAATTGGTCTCCTTCAATTCTTCGATTGTCCTAGAACCTGAAAACAAACATGGCACTAATATGGCAATAAAATGTACATGCGTTCAAAGAGAAGTGATCAATTTCTCTAGGCACATACGAAAATTTTTGCATAATTAACAGGTTCATGACATGTCTTCGTTTCAAATGGTTAGTCCAATTTCACAATTGCGATAATAAATCCAATTTCTAAAAAATGAGGATATGCACAAGTGAAAAATTTCCTCCATTTATGTTTGAATCATAGCATTTCATAAAGATAAAGAAATATTATTTGTGAATGCTTGATGATTGAACTTGTAAAACAATCTTCGATAAAAAATTCATCAATCGATCTTGCATATAAAACGCATTTATAGTTCTTCTACTTTCCTGTATCATGCTTGAAGACATAACATTAGATAAAACCAATAACAAATTTTTGAGCATGATTTTGAGAATGTAAAAACTCAATCTTAACGAAATTCGATTTGCAATTAAGTTTAGTTAAGGTAAGTTATTGTGCTTTTATTCAATTATTTTTGTCTCGTTGTTTCCGATTCTTTCCTTTGTTTCTTCGATAAGTGTGTTTAAGTGGATCATCACAACAAATCTTTTTCTCACTTTACTTCAATCATGAAATGAATTTTCACATCAAAATTTTTATGACAATTTTCTTTTAAAAAAGAAAAAAACTAATGAAATATTTACAAAATTTAAAAAATGAAATATAAAACAAAGCATTAGACATACTAATTACAAACAAATGTTACAAACTTTATATATAATATATATTATATATATTATATAAAGACAACAAAAATTCAAACATAAAACATATTTAAAAAAACCGAATAAACAACACTACTTAACAACATAAAATAACAAACAAAAATTAATACCACTTCAGATGAACCTCATATAAACAAACTCGTTCCTGGTAAAACCTCGGGTAGAGACTTGAGATATGCTACACGAGAATTCGCTTCGATTAGCTGTGGGAGTTAACAATGCGTTTATTTTATTTCTATTGTTTTTTTTTTTTTTTTTTTTTAACAAAATTTAAAAAATATATATATTGTTATTTTTGTATTGTAAACACAACAAATAATTAATCCTTACTTCTTTTTTGTTTTTTTTTTTAATTAAATCCTTAAAAAAAGAATATTTTTAATAATTTTATTATTTATTTGTTTGTTATTAAATCTAAAATTTGAAATTAAATTCCTATTCTTAATTTTAATTGTATGTTTGCAACATAATAGAATTTAAATTCTTAGTTTTTTTTTTTCTCTTTTCTTCTTCTTTTTTACTTAAGAAGAAAGTTGATTCTTTCTTAATTTTTTTATTTTATTTTTTTTAATTAAAATTCTTTTAAAAAGGGGATTTGAATTTTTTTTTTTTTTTTAATCAAATATTTAAAAAGATTTAAATTTTATTCCAAACCTATAAAACAATCTAGAAATTTTTTATTAATTTAGGATGAATTTTTTTAGCAAATGGAGACAAGAATATTGTTCTGATCCTCGAGATCGTGCAAATACCTAGGAGGAGAGCATACTTATTCGAAATAGAAAATGACATCCTACCTACTCTATGTTGATTGGAAATTATAAACTTTTACGTGTAATTAAATTTCCAATGTAACCATTCACGCAATAGTAGTAAAAATATATTCATTTTCAATTTCACAAATTTAAAATGAAAATATACTAGGATTATCAAATCTAGTTTTTGTGAGTGTGATTTAATTAAATAAGAACAAAAACGAAATTGATCTAACCTGGTATTTGCTTGAAACCATCGAAACCACCTTTCGATAAGGTTTTCATAGGTGTGATTTCCACTCTGATTCAGATCATGCTGCAACTTCTTTTTGTCTTCCTCAATCTCCTGCTCGAATAATTGTTCCTCATCATATGTATAGGATTCTTCGAATGTTAATTCATTATTTTCTTCTAGAGGAGTAGTTAAGCTTTTGGTTGTTGTCAATATCTCTTCTTCGCAAGAAGAGGAGATCCTAACTCTTGCTAGGATCTGACTGAGTTGTTCCAAACTTATACTCATCGTTCTTCCATATATGCATATGGACTTTTATTGTGTTTTTTTTTTAGTGAACGGAGGGTTTTTTATTTGTGTTCTATTTCTATGTTTTCTATATATGAATAAACTTAAATGAAAATGCCTAAATGCAATTAACCCTAAATAAAAATGATTCCTAAACAATCCTCCTAACTAGCTTACATCTAAGTTTTCTTCCCCAACAATGGCGCCAAAATGTAGGGTGTTTTAATTATATGTTAAATCCTTGTCATTTCATTTGCCAACCTGAGGCTTTCGTAAACTTAGAAGCAAACCAAAATATATGGGACCTCAGATGAAATTGGTGGAAGAAGTTTGTTTAGAATGGAAATTCATATTACAAATCTAAACTATTTTGAAAAGAAAAGATTCAGATCTATTTTATGAAACCATAAAAATGTTTGATAAATGAAATTAGTTTACTTTAGAAGATAGAGAAGAGTGTCTTGTTCAAGAGTCCTAGTTGTCCTTCTACAATCTTTCTATAATGGCATTGCCAAACATCTAAGAAAGCAAGAAAGAAAGCATATAAATGAAAGCAAGTAATATTGTTTTCAGTTAAGTTATTATCTCATGGATAATATTCTCCTAACCTAGAAGGTCCTCGTGGTCCTTCTCACATAAAAACTAGCTACTGATGGGAAATCAATCTTCACATAAATTTAATCTAGGAAATCATATAAAAAATTAAAGCTTGTTTCAATTTATTCTAGCTCATGGAGAAGAGGATCCTAACTTAGGAGGTCCTGGTTGTCCTTCTCACATAAAAACTAGCTTCTGAAAGGAGATGAATCTTCACACAACAAAACATGGCCATAACATGAATTCATACTGAAATTATCTACAAGTATTTACAGCAAAGAAATAAGATGAACATCCATAATTAAGACTAGTATATTCACAATTATGAACATTACTCTACAACAAAGTGTACTTATCTTGGTATGGGGATCCTTCCATTCCTCAATGAGCACACATGAAAAACTATCACACCTTAAGAATCAAACAACACTCATAACTCATGATTTGGATAAAATGATATTATTTATGTTGAATGAACAATCATAAATCTGATGTTAATGAATAACTGACAATTGTTTTTTTTTTTAAGGATGCTCCTCTTATTTATACATGAATTAGGGATATTTACTCAATAAATGTAGATCCCTTAAATATCTACTAGATCCATACTTGTCTCAACTTATCCCTAAATACTAGATACAAATCCCATGACACGTCAAGATCTCCATGATCTGTCTCCTTGGAATATGGTCCACCTCTTGAGTTGAAATTCGAATTTGATTTTGGGAGGCCACATAAGGGTGCCTTGGAAGCTTCCAAATGATCTACACGTGTCATCAAACTCAAGCCACTTTTAGGTATAAGCAAATAAATGTTATTTCTCTAACTTTTAATCATAAATTCACTCTAAATACATGAAATTAATAACTTTGGAAAATGTAAATGTGAACTCATGTATTAATGATAATGTAGGTTTATGTAATGATAATATGATGGAATGAGGTGACAAAATGAGGATAAAGGTGAAAAATAGAGTGAAAGCGAATGTTAATTTTGGCAGCCTAACAATATGATTCAACCTCCTAGGTAACCTTAAGGAAATGGAATTAATGGAAACACAACATACATACCTCCCTTTGGTGCTTCAGGACACCAAGGAGCTACTCTAGGTGCCCAACCCCTGAGTTAACCTATCATTTAGATGAATTTAACCCAAAGTCACTCCTATGACAAGGCATGCATGCGACCAGCAACCCAAAGTCACTCTCGCAGGCTTGCCTACCAACAACCAAAGACCCAAATTGTCAGTGCTATGCCAGGGACTTTGGGATTTGAGCCACTTTTTCAGGCCCATAGCCTAGGTCGCTACCCAAAATTGAACCATCTCTCTAAATTAGTAAAATAACATGGAAATGGCAGTACTAAAGAAAATAATTGTTAAAGACCTTGACTTGATCCCCACTAGCCATGACAGGCATTTTGTCAAACACTTAGAAAATATGCAACCTACAGGTGTAAATAACATATTCAAGCATAGGGGTCTCATACTTATCTCAGATTCTCTATGGAGCATTGTCTCTTTATCACATTAGTTTCCATTTCATCCATTAGGTCATGGATACATTGATCATTCAATAACAAGTACGAGCATGATGAGAGCCACTCATGGTTGTTGTCATAAAACATGTAAATAACTAGCATAATAGGGACAAAAATACCAATAAAATCACAACCATATACACCACATATAATCCATCATAATACTCATAGAATACCAGGATATATCACCTTTCATTAATGATGAAAAATCCAAACCTGAGATGGGAATTCCATGTTCCACCTGACTATTGAATGGTGGAGACAAATCTCTCTTCAGTAATTCACCCCATGCCATATTCCAAGCATAAATGTGGGATCTCATAAAAAACATCAATCAAAACTCATCAAGGGCTTCAAGAGGTCGTCCACCTCAACCCGTCAAATATTGATTCCACCTCATGGTCGAACATCACCAAACCATCATCAGATCGGTCTCTATCCCAGCCATCCAGGGATCCAGAGCATTTGTCCAACCAATGCTCTAGGACTAGTAACTCAACCCACCAAGGGCTCCAGTGCATTTGTCCAACCAAGGCTCCAAGACTAGTACCTCAACCCAAGATAATGAACATGAATACCAACTAAAAATAAACAATGAAAGTAACCCACAATCACCATGGCTATCCAAGAAATGGAAAGGCTAGGAAATCCGCTCCCGATCTAGGAAATCCTTTGTGTCAGTGATAGATCACAACCAAAAATCCACATGCATATGCCATGCATGCAAAAACTAGTGAAGAAATCATACATGCAACTCAATATCAACAAGAAAATATGATGTAGTTGGTGATGTCGATGCCTTCTTGTTCTCTCCTGCTCTTCCTTTTCCTTCTTGCTCCAAACATCCAAGTATGCCACACCCTCCAACAGTGCTCCAAGAAAACTCTAAGTATCCAAGAGCATGAGAGAGAAAGAGAGAATAATGAGAGAGCTCCAATGCTCAACTAACCAAGTCTCCCCACTGATCCTTAGAAACCTTTTTATTAATGAGGCCTTTATTTTCTTCATTTTCCATTATTTTCCTTCAATTTCCTCCTCACATGAAACCTATGACCTTTCACCTTCCTTTTCTCTTAATTTCCATTATTTTCATAAATAAAATGCCAATTAATGTCTCATGCCTTTCCAAAGCCTTATCCATTTCCTTTAGCCATGATAAACCGAATCAACACCCATTAGGATGCTTCCCCCACCACTCGGCTTGGAATACGTTTCCCATCACCATGGCCTTATATATTTTTTTACGTGGCATTTTCACTGGGGTTGTTACAACACTAATCTTACATGGAAAATATTAATGTACATTTTATAGTGAATATAAGTAAACGGTTTTCATCCCATGGATAAGATTAAAAAATAGAAAGCTAATTATTGGTTTATTATATGGTATGGTGCTTACTATTTCCCATCTTATATGCTATGACATCAAGTGGCCTATGCCTTCAATCTATTGAATATATCTATTTGGATTCAGTATGTACATTAACTCATGGTTGCAATGAAACTAAGAGGAGGAAGAGGAGGAGGAGCTAGTCATTTCATCATGGAACAATTTATTCATGAGTAGGCTATCATCCATGATTCGTCGATATCTTCAGTGAAAACGTAAGTTTGCAGCAGTAATGGAGGGAAATTTGAGTTGATCCATAGTAAACAAGAGGGGAGATTCCCCCGTGCCTATGTTGATCCTTCATTTTTTGTCACTCCTCTTGTTACTTCATTACCTCCATAGTAGCAGGAAGGTAGGATGGTAACATCCCTAGTAGTGGATATGTATAGCTCACATTCTTTTAAACCAAATGAAGATGATGCCATGAGAGAAAAAATTGTAGCTCATGTACAATACCCTCACTTAGTCACAACTTACATAGACTATCAAAAGGTAAATAAAATCTATGAGGGATAATATCTTTAATAATTTATGTGGATGAAACATTAGTGAGAAATAGTTTTTGAGATTTAGATCTCCACTTTTGTGATCATTAGTTGAATGTGTTTAACTAGAATCCATGCAAGCATGTGCCTTGTGGACCACTCATGACTACACTTCTAGCCTTGAACAAAACTCGTATTAGAATTTTACAACACCGCCTCTCATTTGCAATATATTTTTTCATATTTTTCTTTATGTTTTCAATGAAATTATGTAGTTCCATAGAAAAAAGCAAGTATTTGATAATTTATTTTGTTTGTTTTCAAGTAGGTGCCCCCCTGGGAGGTAGTTTCAGAATTGGATGATCTAAGATAGAAATTCCAAACTCAACACTATGTACCTACAATAAGTGTCAGAGCGAACACATAACTAGATCAATTCATGGTGATTTTCTAAAATTTGGATTTTCTTCTCAAATCCAGTTTAAGTTTTTTCCAAGTCCTAAAAGAGCCACTGAGCCAAACACCAAAATCGGAAACACCGAGTGCACAAAATCAAGAAACCTAAGCTTGTAAAACAATAAATCCACTATTTTATTAATCTCTGAATTTAGTGTCCACAACCTATTTCTGGTTGTGATCTCGTAGCATAGTGTCCCATTTGATGCCTTGTAGCTATCGATAAATGGAGCATGAAATCCTACAAACAACTAAAATAAAGGTAGTCAAATATTTATTAGTAGTGTAGTAGCTGCATCCGTCGGTGAAAGTGGGTGATAGAACTTGGAACACAAGTACCATGGTGGTAGGAAGCAGTTTGATGAGATTAAAAGAGCTTGAAAATACCTTGTCGAGTAGAGTATCTAACGTCCTTGGCACATTGCACAAGTCCTCCCCAAGTGTTGGCTTGATGGGGCCTGACCCAGGTTCAATGTTAATTAGCCAAACAAATCCCTACACTATTGGCCCTTTCGGCATCAGCCCATGGAGCACAGGCTGAAGTCTCACCCGAAGTAGTATGGGGGGATGCTAGAACCAAGTTTCTGCACCCTGAGATGGTCGTGATGTTGTTTAATTCTCTCTACCCCTGCCTTCGCATAGGTTGCTTCGCTCTAGGGCTTGCAAGACAAACCCTCTCTTCTTTCCTTCAATACCTCTGCGAAAGGATACAATCGTCCTTCGTGCTACCCCAACCTACTGCTTAGATACTTTCGCACTACTATGACAGTGTGTCATACAAATTCCCCAATTAATATAACTACCTTGCTTATCTCAACAAACAACTATAGTTATCCCCGCGTAAACAGATATTCGTAACTGCGTTCAGTTACTCAATGTAATTGCATTCATTCGTGCACCATATAAGCATAATAAAGAAAATTCATACACAACATATCAAAATGCATCAACAAAACAAAGACACGAAAATTGCAAAATACCTCTCTTTATTAATATCTTCCAAGTGGTTACAACTTCTGTCCGCCCTGCGCACACAGCGGCAGGGGTCCATGCACTCAGCTGTGAATTTCTACCCTAGGCCTCTGCGCACTCAACTGCAGAGCCTCTACCTATGCCACAAACCAAGACTTAGACTTCTTCCTCTAAAGCTATGATTCTATTACATCATTCATCATTTTCAGTCTCCTTCAAACTACTTAGACCTTAGCTCTTTTTATATAATCCCATGGTCGGTGGACCATGGGTAGTTCTCTTACAGCCAACTTTACTTTTACAAAACTAAGGGTGGACTACCCTTTATGACACATAACACCTTCACACTCCACAACCACAAATTGTGGAGTCTTTACAATAATATTACAAAATTGACTTAAACATGGGTTTTTAGACCCAAAACTTCCCTTGGGGGATCCCGCTCCCAATAGGCCCCCAACACAAACATCGTGACTCGCCCTTGAGTCACTCGGTAGGTGTGGAGATCTTTGTGCGAACTTTGTCTAGCTCGACCCTGATGACCGCAACTTCGGTTGTGCACTGAGTTGTTGCCTACTTTGCATCTTCAGCTATTTTCTCGGTTACTGCTGTTGAGCCTCAAACCTACACTTATTTACACATCCTCCCAGCCTCTTTTTCCTATTCATTTCCCTATTTTTCCACTCATTCCCTCCATCAATTTTCTCAAATCGTTGTATTTTAGGACTTTTTACATGGTTTTCTAATTATGTTAATGATTGTGTTTGGTTTAGAATTTTGGTCCAAGGTGCTGCATTCCGCAGCTCATACAGGGTTTACACAGGGTTTTCCGCAACTGATCCTGGTTTCCGCAGCCAACCCCGGATTCCGCAGTTGTTTTATTAAACGCTATGTTCCAGGTGTCCTCCGAGAAGAAGAGCCACATGGGAAAGTTCGTGGAACTAAGGACATGGTGTGTGTCCCTCCAGATCATCCAAACCAGTCATCCAAGCTCGTGGTCAACGAGGAGGCAACTTCGGTCAAACAGAGGTCATTGGCGGTGGCACGGCTCTGCGTGTTCTGTTTTAGAGCGCGTAGGGAATAGGTGGCATCGTCCTCAGTTATGAAAGTAGTGGGAGACATAATCCAACAGCGGATTGAATGCCCACGATGACCGTTGCCTAGATTCGAGGACGTAGCAGGACTACGTGTTTCAATTCAGCTGTTCGAATTACTTAGATTTCGTTAAGTTAGTTCACCTTCTGCAATTATAAATAAAGCGTCTTTGAACGCTGGACAAGTTAGTTGTTAGCTGTTGTTTTTATACCTTTGAACTCCCACTGTATTTTCCTATTTTATGCGCAATACATGAGAAGATTGTTATTCCATTTACACGTGTGATTGATCTTTAAAACGGTTGGAGTAGGCAGAGGACCCCTGTTTACTAAAGGCTTGAACAGTGTTTTTAGTTTCTCGCATTTCGTTTTCTTATTTCATGTATATAATGCTTTTAGTTGTTCTGTTTTAGATAGCTGTACATACATTTCAATTTCTGCTTGTTTACATTTCTGCTCTTTTTCATGACTGATCAGTGTGTTATGCAGGTTTCTTAGGCGTGCCTGGGACAGTTTTATGCTTTTCTTTTGCACAACTAGTGACATGTGTGATCATCTCGTCTATGTTGCTGACATTCTTTGTTTTGCAGCCTTTATTTCATCATTATCATTTAGTCAATTTGCATATTTGCTTTTTGTTTGTAGATATCAAGTTGTTTATCTATTAATGGTCTCTTCCTTATAACTTAATATCTTTATTGAGGACCAAAACATCACTTAATGCAGCTTGGTTTAGTTGTTCAGAAACTCACAATTGCTTGACTTGTTTTTAATTGTTTATCACATGATACATTCAGTTAAAAGGCAAGAAGTTAAGAAGAAGTTAAAGTATTTGTGACTAGTCTTTCTTTTAGATAGATTTACTTTAGTTTCACATTGCGTAGTTGTTATTTGACATAGATTTCATTTGCATTTCCTTGCAGCAATAGAGGCACTGGGCCAATGTCATTAGTCTTTTATTTGATGCCTTTACTTTCCTTTAAGCATTGATTTCATTTCAAGCTTTCTTGTAGAATACTTTTAAGTTGTAAAAAGCACATTACAATCTCACACACTTCCCTCACTTGATTTTGAGTTTTAAGAAGCACATCACAATCTCACACACTTCACTCACTTTATTTTGTCACACCACATTAGGAGAGATATACTTGAAAACAACCCTAAAAAGTAAAAACGACAAAAGCTTAAGAAATAGTT
>APFE031642161.1:98489-142970 GCA_000404065.3 Pinus taeda
TCACTCCATATTTTTCATTCCATTTCATTTTTCACTTCATTCCATCCACTCCATTTCATATCAGCAATAAAAATCCTTCTTAGGATTACTTCCATTCAGTTAGTTTTTTTTTCCTAACTAACTTTGTGCAGTTAAAAAGGGAGATGTCTTAGTTTCTGCAGCTCGCATCAGTTTCCGCAGCTAGAAATGACTTTGTCTCTACAGCTAACAGCACTCTGTTTCTAAAGGAAAATCTCAGCCAAAGGTTCACATTATCATCACCAAGGGCAGCAAGGATATGAGGCACCTGCAAGATCAAACAACAATAATGGATCAGTAACCTTAATCAACAAATGGCAAACTCATGAAGGTATGATCAAAATATTTTCCAAACAACAATTTAATGTCATTTTATGCATAATTATTAAATCGTGGAAGAGCCACTAAATGCAATGATTTGGCAAAGATCATCACACTTCTCCTCCACGATAATCCTTCATCCACCGCATACCCTTCTAACGGTCCTATGATCACCATTTATTTAAACTCGAAATGGGACTGCTGTTTCATTTATTGGCCGTACAAGGAAGTGACCTATTACACTACGTCTCTTCACTACATGATTTCCGCAGCCAATACTGATACGTGTGTGAAGCCACTCGGCTCTAAAAGATTCGGCCGTTATGCCATACCCTTATCACTCCATTTCCGCATGCATTTGAACTCATTCTCGTGTTTTACACCCTCATACGCACACCATTTTCACTCCCATTTCCGCTGTAAACTCCACAGCTCTGCTCCAAACCCCACCTACAGTCTGTAAAACACTTTGCATTGCGGCTATTTCACTTACAGCCGTAATTCATCCATTTTTCCGTTAAGCATCCTCCCTGAGCAGTCATATACAGTCAAAATTTGAGCCGAAGAGTGAGAGCCGAAGATGGGAAAGCTGCTTAGAGCTGAACCCGAAGGTCCGAAATATTTAGAAGGATATCCTCAGACGAAGGAGGCACTAAAAAAAGCAAAATGGATAAAGTTCATTGAAAAATTCAGAGGATATGACAAAGAGGTAACGAAGGCATTTGCTCGGTCCTTCAATGGAAATACCGTGGAAGTAGGGGACCTGAAGTTTATAATAACAGAGAATACAATAGCCACAGCAACCAGTCTACCTCAGGTGGGAGATAGATGGTTCAAGAAAAGAGGAATGGAAGATCAGGCATGGAAGAATATGCTCAAAAACCCAGGTATGGACACTTCAATATTTACTAAAGGGATTCTCGTACATTTAATCAAAGAAGAATAGACTGCATTACTATTGCTTGTTCAAAAGTTTATTACATGTGAGGGCCACTTTGGTTCCATGTATATGTACCATGCAAGGATTATGATGAATTTTACGGAAGGCCATGCCATCAATCTACCCTACTTTTTGCTAAGAAGCCTAAAGAAAATGAGTTCCACTGTCCAAAAGAATGTAGGCCATATTTAACCCCACTTATATCATCACGGCCTCATTAGAATTATTATAGAAGAACAATTGAAAATCACAAGGATACATGGGAAAAGTTTTTGGTCAGGAATCATTTCCAAGAAGTGACTGAAGCTTCCGCTAGTAGTCCTCCTAAAATCCCAAAAGGAAGTAGGAGAACGAAAAAGGATGTTGCTGTCCAGGACCCACCTATTGCGCAAACTCAGGAAACTACCCAGGAAGAAGAGAAACATAAAAAGAATAAAGGGAAGACAATTGCTCATGAACCATCACCATCACCTGAACCTTCAGTAGAAGAAGACTCCCAAACCTTGGCTGATAGATTAGCACAACTTCAAGCCACTGCCCTCTTGAAGAGGAAATAGAAAGAGAAACAGAGTGCCTAGCAAAAGAGCACTAATGTACAAGTGAGAAGAAGTAGTAGGCTGAAGGGAAAGATGAGTGTGACTAAAGGAAAACAGTCACATTTCATTGATTTGGGAGAAGCTACACCTGAAAAGACTCCAGCTCTGCTTGGCCTTGAGTCCACTCCTCCACGTGAGGAGAGTCCCTTTCAAACAGAACCTCAAACAGAAATTAATTTTGAACATAGCCCAAGAAGGACACTTGAGATTGACCCTGACCAGCAGGAGTTATATGATTATTTGGAGGCCTTGGAGCAATCAGTTGCTGGTCCAAGCACTATAGTGCCTCTTGATGAACATGTCAAATCTTTAAAACAGGAGGTGTTTGAACTGGAAGTCCTGAACCGGCATATTAAACAAGAAAATGAAGCATTGAAAGAACAAAGCAAAGTGGACAAAATGGTCCATGACAATACAATGCTTCACTTGGGACTTTGGCAGAAGAAGAAAAGAAAATTGAAAGGGAAATGTAAGAAACTTAGTAGGGCATTAATCAATTTGAGGTTCAGATGTTTAGTCAAGAAACCGAGGGCAATTTTGGCAACAAGGAGAAAGAGAAGAAGGCTAGATGTTTTGGCAGAAGCATCTGAGCACATGGATTAAGAGCAGTGATAAAGTTTTGGTTGCATGAGTACATGCAACACCTTCACAGTGGGGGTATGTTGAGCCTCAAACCTACACTTCTTTACACATCCTCCCAGCCTCTTTTTCCTATTCATTTCCCTATTTTGCCACTCATTCCCTCCATCAATTTGCTCAAATCGTTGTATTTTAGGACTTTTTACATGGTTTTCTAATTATGCTAATGACTGTGTTTGGTTTAGAATTTTGGTTCAAGGTGCTGCTTTCCGCAGCTCATACATGGTTTTCCGCAGCTGATCCCGGTTTCCGCAGCCAATCCCGGATTCCGCAGCTGTTTTATTAAATGTTATGTTCCAGGTGTCCTAAGGGAAGAAGAGCCACATGGGCAAGTTCGTGGAACCAAGGACATGGTGTGTGTCCCTCTAGATCATCCAAACCAGTTCCAAGCCTGTGGTCAACGAGGAGGCAACTTCTGTCAAACAGAGGTCATTGGCGGTGGCACGGCTCTGCGTGTTCTGTTTTAGAGCGCGTGAGCAATAGGTGGCATCGTCCTCAGTTATGAAAGTAGTGGGAGACATAATCCAACAGCGGATTGAATTCCCACGATGACCGTTGCCTAGATCCGAGGACGTAGCAGGACTACGTGTTTCAATTCAGCTGTTCGAATTACTTAGATTTCGTTAAGTTAGTTCACCTTCTACAATTATAAATAAAGCGTCTTTGAACGCTGGACAAGTTAGTTGTTAGCTGCTGTTTTTATACCTTTGAACTCCCACTGTATTTTCCTATTTTATGCGTAATACATGAGAAGACTGTTATTCCATTTACGCGTGTGATTGATCTTTAAAACAGCTGGAGTAGGCAGAGGGCCCCTGTTTACTAAAGGCATGTACAATGTTTTTAGTTTCTCGCATTTCGTTTTCTTATTTCATGTATATAATGCTTTTAGTTGTTGTGTTTTAGATAGCTGTACATACATTTCAATTTTTGCTTGTTTACATTTCTGCTCTTTTTCATGACTGATCAGTGTGTTATGCAGGTTTCTTAGGCGTGCCTGGGACAGTTTTATGCTTTTCTTTTGCACAACTAGTGACATGTGTGATCATCTTGTCTATGTTGCTGACATTCTTTGTTTTGCAGCCTTTATTTCATCATTATCATTTAGTCAATTTGCATGTTTGCTTTTTGTTTGTAGATATCAAGTTGTTTATCTATTAATGGTCTCTTCCTTATAACTTAATATCTTTATTGAGGACCAAAACATCACTTAATGCAGCTTGGTTTAGTTGTTCAGAAACTCACAATTGCTTGACTTGTTTTTAACTGTTTATCACATGATACATTCAGTTAAAAGACAAGAAGAAGAAGTTAAATTATTTGTGACTAGTCTTTCTTTTAGATAGATTTACTTTAGTTTCACATTGCGTAGTTGTTATTTGACATAGATTTCATTTGCATTTCCTTGCAGCAATAGAGGCACTGGGCCAATGCCATTAGTCTTTTATTTGATGCCTTTACTTTCCTTTAAGCATTGATTTCATTTCAAGCTTTCTTGTAGAATACTTTTAAGTTATAAAAAGCACATCACAATCTCACACACTTCACTCACTTGATTTTGAGTTTTAAGAAGCACATCATAATCTCACACACTTCACTCACTTTATTTCGTCACACCACATTAGGAGAGATATACTTGAAAACAACCCTAAAAAGTAAAAAAGACAAAAGCTTAAGAAATAGTTTCCTAAGTACATACAGTACACCTCACTTCATCAGCTTACGAGCCCCGGGTTGACATTTAAAAAGTTGCAATTTAGACATCACTAAATTGACCAAACAATTGCCCCTGCCTTGTTAGCCTGAAGTTGTTGTTGCGTCACTTGCAGAGTCGTAAGCTTTCCTTCAATGTTTCCTATGACTGTGTAAGCTTCCTCCAGCCAGGGCTTGAGTTGCACCCACTGCTTCCTTGTGCAGTGTTGTGTCCACCTGTTCCTTCAGCTGCTTGGCTTCCTGTAGCTTGGCTAACCTTTGTGTTAGTGTGACTGCTTTCACTGTGCCCTTAACTTCATCATAGCATTGTTGGAGTTCCCGCACTTCCGTTTCTATCCTCTAGATGTTTAGGTCCTCCTGCAAGCTAGTCAAGAACTCAAACTATTGTTCGAACAACTATGTGTAGTCCACTATTGCACTCTCTACCACTGCAACTGCTTCAGTGACAGTGGCCACCCGGTGTTCCTTTACCTCTGGCGATGTTGAAGGCTAGGACCTCAACTTGAGCTCTGTAATCTGCAGGTTCAGCTAGACCAACTGAACCCGAGCCATCTCTGCTCGAGTGTAATGCACCCTTATGGCCAATTTGTGGGTGCAGACCTCAACTAACTCCTCCTCCAGAATGGCCAACTCTGGGACCATTCCGCATGCCTCCTCCATGACCTATATGGTCCTCTTTCTCTCGCTAGTTGCCTCAACCTTAGTGCCGATGGCAGCATTCCTCTGCAAGGTCATTTGCTTGTTGTTTATCTTCTATTCGCTAATCACCTAGACGGCACGATTCTCATGGGCCCTCAACTCTGCAATTACTCCATCCTACAAGAGGTGGAGTGCTTCATGCAGAAGCACTACTAGGTTTAGTCCAACTCCCTTCAAAGCATTGACAGTGGGCCTATCAACCTCATTTTCCATGGTCAGTGCTCCATCTAGCAGCACTATCGCACTGGAAGCCTTCGTGTGCATCATATCGATAGCCTCTGACATGCCGACAACCAAGTTGGTGGACGGCGGACTAGCGTGCATCACACAGATCGCAACTCCTATAGCCCAGTTTGGATGGCCCCTAGGATGATCTACTACTGCTTCTCAAATTGTTGTAGGGCCTCTGTGGTGACATCTCTGACGATGTCACTAATGTCATATAAGTCACCCTTCGTTAGTGTGATAGGGTCTAGCGAGGTATTGGTCGCCTTGGATTTCTTTCTGGACCCTTCCTTTTCCAACTCTCTTGGGCATTTAATGTGGTCAGATGTCTCCTAAGGGTCCGTGTCGTGCTGCTCTGTGTCCTCTTCTTTGGTCTCAAGTGAAGGCGACCACGCACCTTTATCAGAGCCCCACTCTGAGCCACCTATCTGTTTTCCTGCCTCCTTTCTTGCCTGTTCTGCCTGGGTCTTCTCAGTGGCTTCCTTTTTCCTCTTTTCGACCAGTTGTGCCATCTTCAGCTTCACCTCTTCCTTCTTCTTTTGTGCGGTGGACTTGCTTTCACCCACTACCAAGTCCATGGTGGTGTGCCACTCCACCAACCATTTATCCAACACCGTATTGATGGCATCATTTGTGGCTAGGTATGGCAAATCGTACCACTTCTGCGCAGGGTCCTTCCACACCCTGATTAATATCCGATGGAAATCAGCTTTAAATTCGGCATAGCTTTGCAGGTTAGCATATACCATGGGCGAAAATCGTAGCTTGCGATTGATGGCCATCCTAATATTCATTTCCATCAAGATCTAGAAGATCTTGCTATCCCGAACATGCTCCGCATCCTTGGTCGCCCACAGCGAAGCGTACTTCACTACTCCAAGAAGGTTTGGCACGACCAAGGGGAATTGGCTTTCTTCTAGTAGCTCCCATGCTACAAGCATGATTGATAGAAAGAGCCACACGTAGTGGAAGGTCTTGCTCTGCTATTGTGCTTCATTATAGTTCGCCAGGAACTCTCCGCGAAGGTAGTTTGACCAGTTAAACTGGACTCCTTCCGCCCACTATTGTGCTAGCGCGACAATAGGTGTCGACACCTCATCAGCGTGACACTTCAAGGATCTGTGTTGCCACCTTCACAGCGAGGTCACAGATGCTAGAGATAGCATAATCGCATGACTTCTTTACCAGTTTGAACTTCTCTTTCATTGACTCTGTGAGTGCCTACTCACCATCCTTGCTACCAAAGATCATAGCTAGATTTTCGCCTATATATGGCATACGTGTTGTGTGGTGAATCAACATATTGGTGATGGGTATCAGCTCCTCTAGCCATAGACACCCATCATGCACCAAGCACATCAGCCGCTTGACAACCAACACTATCACGGGGGTGCAGTTATAGTGCGGCACCTAGAGCAGGTTGAGTAATCTTGCCTTCTCTACACCTCTAAGCCACTTATGTGGCTCCAATGCAGTCATCCATGTATTTGTGTCTATGATGCGGTGCATCAACTGTTTGATCACTAGGTGCGGGAACTTCTCGTGGTCTAGAAAGTCCTAGTCTTCGAGCTTCAATATGAGCACTCGGGCCAACTGTGGACCATCAAACATGATTTCATCCAATAGCAAAGAGGTTTGCAAGGGATTCTTACTTTCATCAATGTCCTTTGGGACCTTGGACTTAGGCTTGCACGGAGGGACATACTCTGAAAACCATGTAATAGGGTCCGCACCCTGGGCTTCAACCTCTTCTATTTCCACTCCCACATCCTCAAAATCCATGGGGATGTCGTCAGTATCCTCCTCCTCTGCTTCTAGATTTATAGCCTAGCCTTTCTCCTGGGCAATGGGCTTGGTGGGCTTCGCCTTGGTGACGTGTGCATTGGTATGGCTGGCTACTTGGCCTTCTTGTCTTTCATAATCTCCTTGGTTGGGGTTGGCTTCGGCCTCGGCATTCTCAGGGATTTAGGAACCTCCGCCAGTACTTCGACCACTTCTGGTGCAACTTCAGCCCCCATATCAATCTCCTGCACATTCTCCTCGACGGCCACTCCTTCGGTGTCCATAGCTCCTGCGCATGTCAACATGATGCTATTCACTAGTCCTTGTGTCTCCTTTGACAATTGTTCAAATGCCAAACTCACTACTAGATCTTGCAAGAATTCAGAGTTCATGTGCATCTGAGTGCACAACAACTCAATCCTCAAAATGCCAAGTGTTTTTTGTTGGGCATCCACTTGTAATTTATAGGGCATTTTGAAAAATCCAACTGTTCCCCCCAAAATCAATTCATTAATGTCGGATTGGCAGCAAATTTTCAAGGATCTAAACCATAAATTTCATCTTAAATGTCGATTGCCCACTCCATTTGGCCTCACTTCTGCCATCTTTTCATGAATAGTGACTTTAACAGTCACTTTCCAATCGACCTACATGATTTTTCCCTGGGTAGTGTAGCTCCCTCCGCATTGTCATGGACCCAGTGACACATCCTTGCTTCGTGCCATCATCCAATCGCGCAGCTCCCCAACCCAGGAAATGTAGTTTATAGTCCCGCACTTCCTTTCAGCTACCTGGAGTGCTAATATTGTGCTTCTTTCATTTAGTCACATGGTTGGACCACCGTTCTATGGCTTCAAGCCACTGCCGTTCACCTTTCTTGGGAAGGGTTCTCCATTTAATTTAACAAACTGTACCACTCCTCCATCGGTAATCTCCTTAATAATGTAATGCCCTAACCAGTGCATCCTAAATTTCCCTAGAAATTTATCAAACTTACTATCGTATAACAAAACCAAGTCATTTACCTTAAATGTGCACAGCTTGATGTGTCAATCATCCCATGCCTTTTCACCCTACTTTTGGACCTGCTAGTGAAATCCAGCCAAAAATCTTTCTTCTTCGAGGTCATCCAGTTGTGCAAGCCTCTCCTCTAGGGCTCCACAATCCATCATACCTATAAGTGCTTCTATGCATAGACTAGGTACGATGTATTCCATAGGCATTACCGCTTCCACGCCATAGACAAGCCTAAAAGGGGTTTGTCCAGTCATCTTCTTGCATGTCGTTTGATAAGACCATAGTACTCCAGGTATGCGTAGGTCCCAATCACTTCGCTAAGCATTGCAAACCTTGATCAATGTGTTTTCGAGCACTTTGTTAAACACCTCTACTGTTCCATTATCCTGTGGGTGATAAGGTGTGCTCTCCTAGTGATATACCTGAAATTCCTCCATCAATGCACTGATCATCTCATTCAGGAAGTGCGTACCATGATCACTCATCAAGATCTTCAGAAATCCAATTCACATCAGTACATGCTCAAATAGGAACTTTGCGGCATTTGCACCTGTGCAATCCTTCACCGGTTGCACTTCTGCCCAACAAGTCAAATACTTTGTCACAGTGATAATGTATATTGATCTTGTCTTTCCTTGTGGCTAAATAGGTCCTACAAAATTGATCGTCCACTTCTTGAAGAGTTGCAGCGTCATTTGTGGATTCAAAGGAATTTCATCCCTCTGCGATGGCCTTCCCATTCTTTGACATACATCACACACCTTGTAATATGCTTTAGATTCCTAATGAAGGGTTGGCCACCACAACCCTGCGCATAGAATCTTCTGCGCGATTTATCTCCCTACATAATTTCCTCTCGTGGCGCCCCCATGAGCGTCCATGAGGATATTGCTTTTTTTGAACTCAGGTACATACCGTCGCAATATCTCATCAGTCCCCATTTTGTACAAATGCCAAACAATGACAGAGAAATCTGCCACGTGCACCACTAATTCCTTCTTTTGTTGGATAGTGTATCCTTCCGGTGTAGTTTTTGTTGTTAGGAAGTGTATTATACACTCAAAGTGACCATCCGCAACACACACTACAAATAGTTGCACATTAGGCAATCCTTCTTCCAAGTTAATAGGTTCCTCCCTCGTTTCAATGTGTGATATATGATTTGGTCCCGCGTTCAATTGTCCAGCCTTCATGACAACTTCAAAATCATACTCCTGGAATAATAAGAGCCATTTGTAGATTCTCCTCCCCCCCAACACAGGCTTATTGACCAGGTACTTCAGCGTAGAATGGTCCATATACATCTTAGCATGGCCTCCTAGAAACTAGTGTCGATAGTTTTGGAGCACATACACCATAGCTAGCCCTTCGCACTCAGTGGTGGAATAGTTCTTCTCTGCTTTAGATAATCTGCAGCTTGTGAATGTGATAGGATGGTCCAAGCCTTCTCTGCCAACCTGTATTAGTACTGCTCCCAGCGTTATACATGACATGTCGACATGTACATTAAACTCTTTCTTCTAGTCTGGGAAAACTAGAATCGGTGTGATAACCATCTTTTCTTTCAATATGCCCAAGCTTTTCTTACAGTCATCATTCCAACAGAATGTGACATCCTTCTTCAATAATTTCTCCATAGGCACGGTGATCTGGGCATAACTTTTGATAAACTTTATGTAATATCCCATATGTCCCAGAGTAACGTGCAGCTGTTTCACACTCCTCAGAGCTTCTAAGTTTATTATCACCATGATATTTGTGGGGTCTACCATCAATCCTTGTCTACAAACCACATGCCCCAATAGGTTTCCAAAAGGAACATAAAACAGACACTTCTTGAGATTGAGATATGGTATCTTCGACAGATATCCAACATCAAGTGAAAGCTTGCTACATGGAGCTTAACCAACCCAAATACAGTCTAGTCATCAAAATATACCTCCAGGAACTTATAAATAAATTCCTTAAATGTTGAAACAACCATGCGCGAAAATATTGTAGGTGCATTCTTCAATCCAAACGGAATTACAGTGTACTAAAAACAACCCCACTCAACTGTGAAGGTTTTCTTGCTCCTATCCTCTAGCGCAATTTTGATTTGGTGGTACCCAGAGAACCCATCAATGAAGGAATATGCTTCCTGGTCACCTACATTGTCCAACACTTCATCTGTAAATGGAGTCAGGAAAGGATCATGCACACAAGCGTCATTCGATTTTCTGAGATCCATGCATATCCTTTTCTCATGCTTCTGCTTCTTCTCTTTCACCACCATTGGACTTACCCAATTAGATTCTTCCACAGGCTCAATGATGCCTGTCGTGAGCATCTTGTCTAGCTCTCCTCCTTATATTTCAAATTGAGATGGTAAGGCCTTTGCTTAATTGGCCTCGTATCAAGATTTAACGTAATCTTCATCATTCCTAGGTCCCCAATTATTCCTTTCAAATCCGTAAACTTAGTCAAGAATAAGTCCTCGTATTTGCAGAGAAATTCAACGACCTTATCCACTGTTGCATCATCTCAGTTGTCTCCAATCTTCGCGAAAATGATTTCTACCCTTGTACCAATGTTTACTTGTTTCGTTTTTAGTGGCACGGTTATATCAAGATTCCCAATCTGTGACCCTCGAACCTCTCGGTGACCTTCTATTTCTGGAATGTTAATCCTCCACGGATCCTCGTCCCCTTCTTTAACAGTTACATTATAGAATTCTAGCGCGTGGCTCAGTTGAGGAGCCCAATCAGACTGAGCTAGGTCTAAAGGATCCTGCGGTATCCTAAAGGTAGCTGCTTTCACCTCTTGTAGTGCTTCATCAATACTGTCAAACCTATCCTCAAAACTAAAGGTCATAATGAATCCTTTGTGTAGGATATCCCATTCGCTTGTCCCATGGAACATCTCTATTTCTATATACCAATTCATTGAGATAGCATCTAAGGTATGACAAAACAGGTGCACCCATTCAGGTTTCGACTTTTCTCCATAATCCTGGGTCCATTTTCCCAGATGTGCATGTGGATCATTTTGCCCATCATGTTTTTCTATTAGTTGCAGCTTAGGCTTCCCAAATCATGTTCTCGTCATCCTCCTACATTCGCGCAAATCGTCAAAGCTTGCCTTGTGTGTACCCCACCATCTTGTGGGCATAGCGCGCAGTGCCCAGTCTAAGGCCTGGAAGTGCTACTTCTCTAGTACCTCCCTTTAAAAATTATCCAAAAAAATATATGCCTCATTCAGGCCATCATAAGTAGGCAAGTTTCTTACCTCTACTGACACACAGCGTAGCAACTGGGTCATCATGTTGCAATTCAGCGTACTTACTTCATTTAACCAATTCTTCCAGTGTTCTATTTCTTCATTGGAGTCTGAAGTGCGGGAATGTAGAAATTTCTCTATGGATCAGCTGCCTCTGATACCATGTAGAAATTCTCACTGTAGATCACCTGATAATGCAATGTACTAAAGCAAAATACTTGATCTACTTCTACTATCAAACTTGCAGAAGCTTAATCGATTTGAGCAAGATCAATTGGAACACATATAACAAATAAGAAGAAATCATACTCATGAAACACAAAAGAATACTATGGGGAAAGCATCAGCTAAAAACCCCGCTATCTGTATCATCATACAAGTGGAAATATCTCAGGATTACACAAAGCTTTAACTCTCAAGCTATCCAGCTCTCAGTACAATCCCTCACTGTTGCTCATAGACAGAGTAGACAACACATATGCCTTCCTTCAGTCCTCCAAGCCTCCTATTTCCTTGCGCATTTTCTCCTGGGTCCTCATGCTGCCACCAGTGTAATAATCCCTCACACACTACTCTGACCTCTGAAATAACTGCGCAATCCTGAAGGAGTTAATTCCTTCTGCATGGATGAGTTTCCTTTATAGGAAAATTCCTCCAACTAATAGTACAATGTCCCTATCTTTAATCTCGGCTAGGTCTTTCTCTGAACTAACATGCATTGGTTATTTATGAGAGAATATTCAGTTATCTGGAGAACACTAGTTGCATGCATGCATGCATTAACTAACTAGACTCACAATTAGTTCCACAAACTGTTTGGAAATAATTTAATTGGACTTAACTCAGTTAACTGAGCTAACTAATTACAACTCAAATACAACTCATCCTTATCTCCTTAATTAAGGGATAACTTCCTCAATCAAAGGGATAACTGTTGCATGTCTTCACAAAGACTTCATGTTTGAATTTCTCCAACTAATTAACTCAACATGAATTAATTAATTATTTTTCAAACAGCTAGTGAGACTAAATTTGAATTTTAATTCTCAATTTTGATTCAAGGACAAATAAAAATTGGAATCTATCCAAAAATGCTATTTATAGCAATGATATTTTTAGCATTTCTATTTTTTGCTATTTCCAACAGAGTTGGAGTATATCCTAAAATGATATTTATAGCAATGTTATTTTTAGCATTTCTTGTTGCTATTTTCAAAACTCTCTCTCATCAAGAAATGCAATCAACTCGAACCCGATCCTGAACCTTTGGAATGTTCTGCATGCAACACTTCTCTCAAGTATTGTTTCTCCAACAACTCTAGAATCACAAAAAGTATCCAACCTGAATCATATTGATGCCTTTGTCATCAAAGTCTCTGACTGTTATTGCCTCTATCGACTGAAAACTCTACACCTCTGTGCTCTTCAGTATCTGATTGCTCTAACCTTTGTCACTTTGATATCTAACTACATCAATCACACTGATTTCTCCTGTTGCATCCATGTTGTTTTTGGTCATATCTCCCAGCACTACATCTACACTACACCTCCTCTCGTCATGTTGCATCGTGTTGCCCAATGTTGCACTGCAACTAAGTTACTGAGAAGTAAGTAATTGATCTCCCAACTGACCTCCATGTTGGGCTAGAAACACCCTGTCATGCTGAAGCTCCCTCTGTCACTCCATCCACACCTGTCTCTAACCACTCATCCAGTCCTGCTACTCCTTGTCGGGGTTCCCGTAGCAAGGTCTAATCAAAGAGGTTGGGTGCCTCAAGGATCATGCCCCTATTTCAGCCTTCTTGGGACTACCACTTCACATTTCCCCACCTCACACCTGGAGGTATGGATGCATGTGATCCCTTTGCCCACTTGGCTCGAAATTTCCCCCTACTGGAGGTCTCTACATGAGTGTATGCCTCCACTCGATCTCCTCTCAGCTTCTCCAGTTGTGGCCACTCTACAACCTCCTAAAGTTGCTTCACCAATTGTAGCTCCTCCATAATTGTCTAAGCCTTCTTCTGGCGCTGCATGTTGAGAGTTAATGTACTCTCCCTCTCAACCACCAAGTCTCCAACATTTTCCTTGCTCCTCAAGGCTTTGCATGCATATTGAACCTCAAGAGCATACAGGTTCTTGACTCGTGAACCGATCTGCTTCGCCTGTCTCGTGGTGATGTGTTGAAGGAAAACCTTTCCCTTACTGAAGACTACATCATAGCCTTTGTCTTCCAGCATTGTGATCAACACCAAATTTTTCCTCAGACCTGGTACATACTTGACATCGGTCAAGGTAATGCGAGCTCCATGCTCCCTCTGAAAAGCAACCGTGCCTACACCTGAGACACTATACTTTTCATCATTACCCATCACTATGAGTATCTGAAGATATTTATCCTCCAAGGTACTAAACAAACTCTTGTCGCCAGTCATGTGGAAAGAAGCTTCACTGTTAAGAAACCAACCACATCCCATCATGGATGAAATCATGCATGTGAAGTGTGTGAAATCCAACTCAAACTGTGAGGCCAATGCCTCACCTTTAGATCCTTCCTTGGATCCCATCTTGGATTTCTTCAATGGACAATTTGTAGCAAAATGGCCCACCTCATGACAACGAAAGCATCACACTTTCGATTTGTCAAACTTCTTCCCACCATGGGAAGAACTCGATTTTGGGATGAGAATCCTTCTCCTTCCCTTTCTTCGCCTTACTCACTAAGGCACAATTTTCTTCATCCTCCTTGGATGAAGAACCATCTCTGGTGCTTCTTCTTATCTCCTCCTACATCAAATCCGACCAAATTCGTTCCCAATTTAACAGTTTGTCTCTTCCATTAACCGAGTCATGGTAGTTATTCCAGCTCTTAGGAAGACTGAGGAGTGCAAGACTCACCATGTCATCATCAGCTGTCGTGATCCCTACACTTCCAAGCTCATCCCTGCAGGTGGTGAGCTTGTTCAGATATGTAGAGATTGTGTCACCCTTTTCACACTTGATTTTCCGAAGCTTGTCTTTCAGCGCCAGCTTCCTCTGGTCTTTGTGGTTCTGATATAGATCTTTTAGTGTTTTCCACATCAAAAACGGTGTCTCCTTCCCATGGAGACTCGAGACTATGTGGTCTCAAACTCCCTCCAGAAGGATTCTCCTTGCTCTAGCCACACATTTCTTCCATTCTGCCAATTGAGTAGCATCATTCAGCTTGGGGACTTCTTGATTAGTGAAGTCCTTTATACCATTATCCTCTAATATTGCTTCCATGCGATCCTTCCAGGCTATATAATTCGAGCTTCCATCAAGGGCATACTCGAGTCTTAAACCGCTTAATGCGATTGGTGAAATTGAGATGTGATATGAAATCGATTTCTATATTCAGGAACCTCAAACTTCGAACTTCTCCCTTCTTGTATACAGTTCTCTCCTTTGATCACCTTTGCTCTGATACCATGTAGAAATTCCCAATAGATCAATAGATTATGCAATAGACTAAAGAAAAATACAAGATCTACTTCTACATCAAACTTTGTGGAAGCTTAATCGAATATGAGCAAGATCAATGAGAACACATATAACTGAGAATGAGAAATCAATCACACATAACACAGAAGAAATAACCCAGGGAAAGCATCAGCCTAAAACCCCAATCTTTGTATTATCATACAAGTGGAAATATGTTCCAGTTACAAAAACAATCAACTCTCAAGCTATCCTGCTCTCTCTACAATCAAACAATTGCTGCTCATAGACAGTCAAAGGCTTCTCACAAACCTTCTCATCTGCCCTCCAAGCCTCCTATTTCATTGCGCAGTTTTCCTTGGGGTCCAGTGCTGCCACCTGTGTGAATTGGCCTCTTCACACACTCACTGACCTCTGATCTAACTGCACAATCCTAAAGGAGATAATTCCTTCTGCATGGATGAGTTTCCTTTATAAGAAAAATCCTCCAACTGATAGTACACTATCCCTTCCTCTGATCTCAACTGGGTCTCTGACTAAACTGACATGCATGAGTTATTTATGAGAGAATATTCAATTATCTAGAGAGCAACAGTTACATGCATGCAAGCATTAACTAACTGAACTCACAATTAATTCTACTACAAATTGTTAGAACTAATCTAACTGGACTTAACTCAATTAACTAAGCTAACTAATTACAACTCATCCTTATCTCTTTAACTAAGGGATAAATTTCTCAATCAATGGGATAACTATTGCATGTCCTCACATAGACTTCATGTTTGATTTTCTACAACTAATTAACTCAAGATGAATTAATTAATTATTTTACAAACAGCTGCTAAGATCAAATTCAAATTTTACTTCTCAATTTTAGTTCAGGGACTAACTAAAATTGGAATCTATCCCGAAATGTTATTTTTAGCAATGCTATATTTAGCACTTCCATTTTTCATTCCTTGTTGCTATGTCCAACACTGGTACCTGAACTACTATTTATAGCAATGCTATTTTTAGCATTTCTTGTTGCCATTTTCAACAGGGGAGAGGGGGCAACCTTGTTTAACTCCGATATTACACTTAATATCTTTCGACCACCCCTCATTGCTCTTTAAATTGGAAATTACATTCTCGTATAACCTTATAGCAACAGCTCTCAACTCAAAAGGAACGTTTAGCTCTTATAATCTATTCCATAGGTTGTTTCTAGGAACCATATCAAAAGCCTTTATAAAGTCCACAAAGAAACATAAGAGATTGTATTTATCATTGTGGCATTCCTCCACAATGATCCTAAGCATAACGAGGTGGTGCGTTGTTGAATGTTGCCTTCTAAAACCCGATTGGCCTTTAGCTCGCTTACCTTCACTTTCAAGCCATCTAATTTTCTTTTGATTTAATAAAATAATATTTTTATTTTTTTCTAGAGATAAAAACCTTATTTTTTATTTATGCAAATAAAAATTACATTTTGTAGACACAGAGGGGTGTGTATGCATTATTTTCATCCATAGAATATATAGAGCAAAAAAAATATACAGTCTGAGATCATATAACAACATTAATCCTCATAAAACAAAATCATCTAAAGCTCACCAATGAGTGAGTGCATTAAAAAATGTGAGAAAGAGTCAATATATTCCATATATAACAAGATAGTAGCAGCACCATAAAAAACAAAGTGCAAAAATAAAAATATAAGGAGTAGGATCACGATCTCTTACAATGAAATCATGAAAGCTATGCTCGATCAGAGTAGCGACTGTGAGTAGACGTGGACACTCTGCCCTCATGGAATTTCGATATCCACTAATAATCTTGATCCGAAGAAAGAGCCTCTTTGGAGAGGTCATCTCCACATTGTTTTAGTTCCCTATAAATATGATGACAAGAGAAAAATGAGAACATATATTTCAACCTAAAAATCTCATCTAGAATAGCCTGGGCTAATTGATAGTTTCTATAATATTGTGAACCATTTAACCAATTGACCACAAGTTTTGAATCACCATATACTTGTAGATGAGAAACACCTTGTTCGAAGGAAAAAGAATGTAGATTCCGACAAGCAAGAAGTTCAACATAATTGTTTGAACCAACACCCAATCCCACTGGAGCATGAAAATATGAAGTGTTTGAGAGGAAAAGGTTAAAACCACCCCTACTTCTGTTACCCAAATTAACTGAAGCATTGTCCAAAAATGCCCAAAATTTTGTCATGTCAGGGTGCACATCAATAATAAC
Organism: Pinus taeda; assembly: GCA_000404065.3. Lineage (NCBI taxonomy): Eukaryota > Viridiplantae > Streptophyta > Pinopsida > Pinales > Pinaceae > Pinus > Pinus taeda. The sequence goes on from APFE031642161.1 coordinate 115,401, forward strand.
ACGAACCATTTGAGAGTCTTTCTCTTGTGGAAATTGGCTAAATATGGCCAATGCTTCACTTGTTATAGACTTTGGAGAAGAAACATGATCTTGAAGGATGGCTCGGTTCCAGGCAATCAAATTTCCCTAGTGGATGATAAGAGGAAGAGATTTAACAGTGCTAGAGGATGTAACAAATAGCCAGTGAATCCATGCAGATCAATAGAAGGGCCCTACTAGGGACTGATTTTCTCCTCCACATATCTGCAGTAATCCAAAATTTTCCAAGTGAAAGAACAATTTAGAAAAAAGGTGATAAATAGATTCTCCATAAGCCTGACAAAGAGCACATCGGCTAGGACTGACATAGTAACACCTTTGAAGAACTTCCCAAGTTGGGACCTTCTTGTTCATAATACACCATATAAGAATCATTGCCTTTAGGGGGGGATTTTTATTTCTACACAAGTTTCCACCACCATTGTGTGACATTGGGAAGTCATTCAAATGAAATAAAAGTGTAACCAACTTTTGGTATATTTATCTACTTTTTGCATTAGGGCCCAAACAAGTTCATCATCCATGTCCATGATACGAACATGACCAACCTTTAAGGCATTGATATAAATATTCCATTGTTCAGTGAAGTGTGCAGGAATGCCTAGACCGAACCCTGATTTCCACCCTTGACACCATATGGATGTAGTTGTTGGGTTCGCAATTCATGCGAGTTTTGAAATCCCATGATCACAAAGAAAATCAATCAAAGGGGTTGGGAGGATATGATCATGATGAGAGCCTGGTCATGGGTAAATACCTAGACAAACTTGAAGACCCGATCTAACTCGCCATACAAGACTACTGCAAGTAGTTTCAAAACTATTCAATAAATCTCTCAAGAGTACAAAGATATTTTGATGAGGTTTATCTGATCCTCACACCCAAACCTCTACCATAAGGGGTGATATATATTTTTCAATAACAACCATGGTCCAAAGAATCTAAGTAATGAGAATATGTGAGCCACATTTAGCTACTAGAGCATGAGAAAAATGGAAAATGTTCTTTAGATCCCAACCACTGAATGCCTTTGGCTTTGCTATTGTTGAGGTATAAAAGGTGTCTTTTTAACTCCTATTTATCCTACATTAATTATCGATCTAGGTGTGATTTTCTATTTCAAGAGTGTACTAAGTCTGAGGCAGTCAATTCAATCCAAGAGTTATGTTTCCCAATTTGTAGTAAAGTGCTTCAAATACAAGAATAAATGGATGCTTGAAATAAAACCTACTTGCAATTTAAAAGAAACTTAATGCTCTGAAACTAAGTCACTTACTTAAGAAATTAACAACAATTATGAGTCAAGGATGCAGTAGCAATAACTCTTTCCTTTTTCAACTGATGTAAATGAAATCAAACATAAACAAGATCCTCAAGCTGAGAACTCTGACAGTGATAGCCAATGTTCTTTACAGTTGTTGATCTTACACTCCACATTAAAACAACTAATTGGAAATAGCAAGAAATTAAATCAACAATGCTGCCAATATAAATTGAATAAATACGCTGACATTAATAATGCTAAAAGGAAAAACCAAATACTTGCATAAAGGAAATGAACAACAATGTTATTTAGTAGAAATGAACAACAATCTATAATGAACAACAAAGTCAATTTACTGGAATGAACATTGAAGCTTTATAATTGAAATGAACAACATAACAATATATTTTGCAAAAAGTAATAATCTTATTATGATGAAAAGGAACGGCAACGCAATTTAGTTACAATTACAACAATTCATAAACTCTAGAAATAAACAACATTAAAGTAATGTGATTTAAATGAATGAAAACCAAACCAAACAATCACACGACTGCCATTGTAAAGTAATGGTACAGATAGCAAGTGGATCCACCAGGGTCGGGCCCTTAGCTGCCAGTGAAGCACTGTTGGACTACTTCAGTATAAATGAATGGAAGAGCAACAGGCTTATGTATTAATCATGTGAAAATGTTATAGGTAATCATACTCTGTTTTAATCAACAAGAGTCGATGATTAGAGAAATACAATAGCGAATTCTGAATAATGATAAGTGATCCCTCAATCTTTATAAGTGTTGTCCCTTTTATACTAGACAGGCGGATAAACCAAGGAATAATAGATAGACTGTAAAACAGTGATCCCTTAGGATCAAGAGATCCTGAGGGATACGCTCCATCCTCTAACTCCAGTTGATCCCTTTGTCTTCTTGCGTTGATGTTGCGATTTTCCATCCTTATCCTTAATTGTGTGCTCCGATCCTGATCTGCTTGTCTAGATACAGCTTCCTGGTGAAGGAACAATAGTTACTTTGTTTTGTCTTTTCCTTCAAAATGGTAGTTTCCCATTTCTTCTATTTTCTACATGGAAAAAGACAATAATTAATTAATTCGCAATAATCAATAACTCCCTAGTTTTTGCTATAATTCTTTGATATATTATCATCTTAGGATTAAAAGGAGTTATGATAAAAGGAAGAGATGAGGAAATAAATGGAAAATTCATACATTTTCCATGGCTCAACAGTTATTCTATCCCAACCCACCTAGGGGAGAGTGGTCTCAAAATTAGAACCATACCATAAAATTTTATAGCAAACCCTCCTTATTTGTTCTAAAACTCTTTTAGAGATCGAAGCCAGAAAAGACCAATAAACAAGAAACAAATACTATTTTTATTATTATCTATAAAAATAATAATATTTCAAAACCTAAAATTATAATTATTAATTTTTTTATAATTATATGTTATTATTTAGAAAAGATAAATATATGTCTATTTGCTAATATATTTATTTAAAATGATTATAGAAATCAACATTATAATCTATTTCAAAATAAAAGGTTGATATCTAACTTCATTATGGATGGGATAAAGGAAAATTAATGAAAAAAATTTAAAAAAAAATATCATTAATTATATAAACATTTATATGAAAGAAGATAATTGAAAAGTTAGGCAAACCATACTAAAAAGTATTTCATAAACAAAAACCAACAACCTCTTGATTATATACAAGAACAACTCACTAAGTGTATATAGAGAATAATATCATTTCTGAGAGAAAATAAATAGGTTCAATTCATATAATTTGTCAATTCAATGTATATTCTAAAGTCTATCTCTATTTTATTTATATCTAGAGAATACTATCATTTTTTTTAGAAAAATAAATATGTACAATACATATAATTTGTGAATTCAATATATATTTTAAAGTCTATATTTATCTTACAAATAAAAAGAAATAAAGCTCAAATCATTATAGTACTACATTGTAACTATAACATACCAATAAAACAAAAAACATTAATTATTTTTTATAAAAATTTATTATTTTAAAATAATTCCATAAAAATTTTATATACTTATAATTAAATGTTTAATTAGAAATAATGATTTTAAATACTTTAATATATTTAGTATAATAGTCTTGATTTCAGTTTCCCATATCAAATATATATTTGTTTCGTTGAATTAAAAAATTATAAAAAAATCTGACTTCAAAAATTATGATCTATTTTTTTTTAGTGTATCCATCTTAACAATTTGACAAAACAGCAAAAATTATGGTTTAAACCATTACAATCCAAAAACATGGCTAGTTTTTGTATTTCTTCACCTTGACAATTTTGGAAAACAAAAACACTAATGAAAAAAAAAATGAAATTTTATATTAAGTAGCATTCTATATTGATGAATGCTAGAGAGAACGAGTTCTAGGGTTTAACTAAGCGATTGGCAGAGGGCAACAGGCACCCATGGAGGCACAAGGAGGAGGGAGCTCCACTCCCTTCTACAGTAATATGGTAGCAAACAGAGGAAGAGGAGGGAAAAAGAACAAACCTCCACAACCCTTGGAGGTCAAGACAAAAAACACTGAAACTCAGAAGGTAGAAGGCAGCAAAACCCATGCAGATCAAGGGGCCCACGAAGAAGATCGTCAGGTGGAAAAAGAGGAAGACAGAGGTCAGGGAACAGAGAACAGAGCCAAGATGGGGCCCCTGCAAACCCAAGACCATAACTAAACCTCGAGTTATTCTGAATGATCCAGCTCTGCAAGTGCACAGGGATCACATGGCAAACTATCCCATCATATGCAAATTTATGGGAATCTAGCCATCAGAGAAAGCGTTGTACACCTAGATAAAATACAACTAGAAACCAAAGGGGGACTTAAATATACATCTTGGATCCAAAGGATTTTTTATTGTGGTGTTTATGAACATGGAAGACAGAGACAGGATTTTTGAAGGAGGACCATACTTCTTTGTAGCTGTTAGTCTCTATATGCGGCCATGGACAATGAACTTCGTGCTAGAACGAGAAACCTTCACTTTGGTACCGGTATGGATTAGACTATACTCCTTACCTTTAGATTACTGGATGCCAAAGTCTTTAAAAGCTATAGGCAATAAATTAGGTCATTTTTTAAAAATTTTAGAGGCAACTCTACGGGGAAAATATACATCCTATGCTCATATATGTGTGGAGATGGACCTATTAGGAGCCATTCTAGATGAGGTCATTCTAGAAGTCTATGATGAGGAATGGGTTCAAATAGTTGGCTATCAACCTATCCCGTTCAGATGCCACAAATGTCATGAGCATGGGCACCTATCCAGAGACTGTCCTCTTAATAGAAGGGAGGAAAACCTAAATACCAACAAAGGGAAAGATCAGACAGGTTTCAACAAAGTAGGAGGAAAAGGAAAAGGAGGGAGAAGGAAGACACAAAAGAACCTTATTGAGAAGGATAACAAAACAACAAGTTACAACAGTTTTGAGATCTTAGGAGAAAAAGAAGTAGATGGAGGGGATCAAGAGAGTATAGAGAAATAGACAGCAAGGGGGAAAGGAAAAGAGACCAGCATGGAGTTCACTCAGGAATATAATGAACACACGATAGACCCTCTGAGTACCATGGAAATAGAAAAAGACCAGGAAATGACTCAAAGTGAAAGTAGTACAGAGGATCAAGACTTACAGAAGATCCTGGAAAGGGAGAACCTAGAGCTGGAAAAGTTTCTAGAACAAGGAGGAAACCTGGGAATAAACTCCATCCCTCAGGAGGATGTGGAAAAGGTCCAACAGATATTCCTTAATAAGTCACATCAAACAGCTGCAGGAGTCAAAAGAGGACACGACAACCAGGAAAACAAAGGGACTTACTCAATAGGATTAATAAACGGAAAACTAACAAAGAATCCAGGCAAGAGGAGGGGAAGGAAAAGACAGAAAGAACTACTATTGGAATGTGGCAAACTCATGATTGACTCAAGAAGGATGAAAAACCTTTATAGTTGCTCCTTTAAAACCCCACCTCAATGAAAATCACAACCTAGAACACTAGAGGACTAGGGAGCAGAAGAAAACAGAGGAATATAGGTAAAAGGATCAAAGAGGAAAGACCTGACATAGTATTCATACATGAAACAAAATGCTCAGTGGAGAGGATCCGTGAAAAACACAGCAAATGGTTAAATAGATATGAATACCTTGAAGTTAAGGCAAATAAACCTGCTGGTGGCATTCTCACTCTTTGGGATCCACAGAAATTTGGTGTGATTGATGCGAAGGCATCCAGACATCACCTTTCTCTGATTTTCCAACTGGTGGGTGACAAACAATGTTACATGATCACCAATGTCTATGGTTCGCAGCCAATGGAGGACAAATTTTGACTCCTCGCAACACTGGAGGATATGAAGAAGAGATACCTAGCTCTACCCTGGATTCTTGGAGGTGATTTTAACATAACAAAATCACTCGTGGAGAAGAAAGGAGGAACTAGAACACTCGGTAGAGACTCAGTTGCCTTCCAGAACTTCATCACCAATATGAAACTGGTTGATATGGAAACAAGCAATGGAATCTTTACTTGGAATAACAAAAGAGGGGGACCTACCCAAGTAGCCTCATTGGACATATTTATTGTTTCAAAGGAAATTCTCCTCAGGGGAAGCAGCATTACTGCACTCATACTACCTTTTGGGGGTTCAGATCACTGGCCTATCCAATTGAAAGCTTCTATTTTTGATAAACCAAGGAACACCCCATTCAAGTTTGAGAATGCTTGGCTCACACACTCAGATTTCCTCACAAACATTGAAAAATGGTGGAAGGAAGAGCTTCACCTTCAAGGTACAAAGATGTTCCTTCTACATTGCAAGCTCAAACACATTAAAGGCAGACTCAAAGAGTGGAATAAGAAGGAATTTGGTAACATCTTCAAAGCTAAAGGAGATGTGCAAAAGAAACTAAAGGAACTAAACCAGATTCTTATCACAGAAGGCTATACAGATGAAAGGAAAGAGAAGGCAAAGTCACTCCAGTAGGAGTGGGACAACAGATGTATTTAAGAGGAAATATTCCGGAGACAGAAATCCAGAGTACAATGGATTAAAGAAGGGGAGAGAAACACCAAATTCGTTCACATATCCACCATAGCTCATAGAAACAACAATAGAACTATGAAACTTACAGATCAGCATGGAATAGAGAGAAACACTCATGAAGAGATGGAGAAGGTTCTACTCCAGCATTTTCAGAAAATTGTTGAGGAAACCTCAGAAGACAGATACCAGTTTACGAAAAGATTTGCTCAGTACATTCCTAAATTGGTTACCAAAGAAGATAATTACAATCTCAACAGACCAGTGATAGAGGAAGAAGTTGATGAAGCTATGAAAGAGATGCAAAATGGGAAAGCACTAGGCTCAGATGGCTTTAATGTGTACTTTTTCAAAGCTTGTTGGAGGATAGTGAAACAGGACATCCTGGAGGTAGTGGAAGACAACTAAAGATTTAAGACAGTCTTAAAGGAACTCAATGAATCTTTCATAGCCTTAATCCCCAAATAGGCAACGACCACCTCTCCAGACAGATTTAGACCTATAACATTATGCAATGTGATATATAAAATTATATCCAAAGTCATTGCCAACCGTCTCAAACCACTCCTCCCAACCCTTGTGTCAGAGGAGAAAACAGGCTATGTGGAAGGAAGACAAGTTCTAGATAATATAATTCAAGCACATGAAATGGTTCATTCACTCATTACCACCAAACAGGTAGGAATGATAATGCAGTTGGACATAGCTAAGGCCTATGAAAAACTTAGTTGGTCGTACATAAGAGCAATATTAAAAGCCTACGACTTTGATTACAATTGGATTAAATGGGTTATGGCGCTAGTTACCACCGCCAGCTGTTCAATTCTTCTCAATGGTTCTCCTTCCAAAACCTGCAAGCCCTTTAGAGGTCTCATGCAAGGAGATCCTCTTTCTCCTTTTCTTTTCATTTTAATGATGGAAGGGTTAGGGAGAGCAATCAAAGCTGCTAAGGAGGAAGGGAGAACTCAGGGTCTGAGACTCACTCAAGGTGGGGACATGGTGACACATCAACAATTTGTGGATGATACTATGCTTCAAGGCACACCCATTGCCAAGGAAGCCAAAGCATTCAAACAAATTCTGAGTGTGTTTGCTAGGGTAGCAAGCACAGAGGTAAGTCTTACTAAATCAAAGATTTTCTTTTTCAATACTGATATTTCAATACAAAGAAATCTTTCCAGAATTTTGCGCTTTCAAAGGGAGGCACTGCCTGTGAAGTACCTGGGAGTTCCTCTCACTGACAAACCACTACACAAGGATATTTGGGAGCCTGTTCTTAATAAGCTAAAAGATAAGATTAGAAAATGGACAAACAAAGCACCAAATCTAGTAGGGAGACTGATTCTCACTAAGGCTATCCTCCAAAGTATCCCTATTTATATGCTATCTTCCATTCCAACACCAACTGGTGTAATTACCAATATAAGAAACATTCAGAGAGACTTTCTCTAGGGGAAAGGTGAAGAAAAGAAGAAATGGGCCCTTGTGGCATGGGACAAAGTATGCAAACCTAAGTCCCATGGTGGCTTGGGTCTTCATGACCTAGGAATTCTTAACAGAGTTCTTGGTGCCAAAATCTGGTGGAGATAGCTAAAAGAAATACAAGCCCCCTGGGCAAAACTTTGGAAGCAAAAATACGCTAGAGAATGGCATGAGAAGAATCTAATCAAAATGACAGGACAAGTAAAAGGTTCTGCAATTTGGAATAGGGCATGGGAGAACAGGGCCCTAGTCCAAAATCACAGTTTCTGAGAGATCAGAAATGGAAAACTAGCTTGGTTCTGGGAGGATAAATGGCAGCAGGAGGACAATCTCCAAAGTGAAGAATTAGCAGACATTCACATTGATACCATCAACAAAGGATTAAGGTGAGTAAGTAATTATTGGGACCAATTAAGGAACAATGGGAAATGGAGAACATGGAAACTCCCAGATTACAGTGGAATGGGCATTCTACATACTCAAGCTATAACCCTTAAAGGTCTTGTAGACAAGAGACTAATCTTAAACTCCAACGTGAACGATCAACTAAGATGGGGAAAGAACAAGGCAGGTCTCTTCAACCTTAAAGAAGCCAAAAGAATACTTTCAGGGCTTAACCTTCCAAACACTGATAAGATGTGGAAAGAAATATGGGAGAATCCTCATTGGATGAAAGTCAAACTATTCAAGTGGCTAGTTCAACAGGGTAAGATTCTGACATGGGATAACCTAAGAAAAATAGGCTTTGTTGGCCCCTCAAGATGTCACTTATGTAGACAACAGGAAGAAACTACAAATCATCTCCTGAATAGATGCACTTTCACTACAGTACTTTGGAATTGGGTTGGAGAAGTCTTCGAGCAAACAGATAGAAATTTAAATGACATCATTACTACTTTAAAGAATTGGGGGAAAAAATTTCGGAGAATGAGATCATTAACTCCACCTGGATGCTGACCCCAGGATTCATAATCTGGAATATCTAAAAGGAGAGCAACAACAGGATTTTCAAGGGGAAAGCGAGTCTAGTGAGCAACATCCTTAAGCTAATCCTTAAACAACTCAAAGATACTGCTCATATCTTGGGAGGTGCAGCTAGTGGAAAACCCATCGGACAAAGAGAGGCAAGAATATTGGAGAAGTTAGAGCTCAAGGTTCATCCCCCTCAGGGTTCTATGCAGAACAACAAAAATACCTCTGCTGAAAAGTCTTCTTGGCAACCCCCTTCACATAGCTTTTTAAAATTTAACATAGATGGAGCCTCAAAATGGAATCCAAGAGAAGCAAGATATGGAGGGGTCTTGAGGGATGAGGAAGGAAACATACAAGTCATCTTCCACAGTTATCTAGGAAAGGCAACCAACAATATGGCTGAGCTCATGGTGATGGAATCATGCCTAGAAATACTGCTCAAGTACAACATTCACAATGTCATCATTGAGGCTGACTTGGAATTAGTCATTAACTCAGTGAAGAGGATAAACACTAGCGTTGCTCCAAAGAAAATCTCATAACACTGGCAGCTTCTGCAAGTCTACTAAAGAATCCAAGCATACCTAAGAATGCTGAGAACTCTTAGGTTGGTGCATGTTCGCAGGAAGCCAACAAAGTTGTGGACTAGCTTGCCAAGGGGGTATGAAAAAAGCATATTGACTTGTGTTGCTGGTGGGAGGAGATAACGAATGACAGGTTGAAAGAGGCATGCTCATCCAAGGCCCTCAGCGACCGACAACAGTATCAGGAAAAATCAAGAGACATAATTTTACTCTAGGAAAATGATGGATAAGTTCACTTTAGATGACCTATCAGTAGAGATGCACAGTAGGTTATCGAGATAGAAGATAATTGTTCATAGGAGGAATATTTCCACAAAAGACGAAGACATCAATGGAAGAAACCACTGGGGTCAAAACTTCCCAGAACCTCTGACCCGAGAGAAGTTTTCCCGGAAGACAAGTGATACCATTTAGAAGGCGTCACGTGGAGATGGTTGGATAGTGATTACTGCCTTCATCGTTGGGTTTTTCGTGAACAGTTGTGGGGTCCGTTTTGGTCTGTGGCCATCAGATCTGGAGAGGGTAGATCAACAACCACCTTTTGGTGTGCAGGTTGGTGGGGCCTGCAGAATAAAACCACTAATGGTTTACCACCTTCATCAGGAGCCTTCAAAACCGAAGACAGTTTTAAAGAAAAGCCTGTGATTCCACTCAGGAATCAACACATAGCGGAGGACCGATAAAGCAAACCGCCTTCATCGCGCAGTATTCAATGGGATTTTTAAGTTGTGCAATATGGACTCCAGTCGTTGGATCAAAAGGACAGATCAACGGTCAGCATTGATCGTGCAACTTTAAAGTTTTTAGTGTGCAGGTGTGTGGTCTGATTTGATCTATGGTCGTCGGATCTGGAGAGGGAGAATCAACGGCCACCTTTTCGTGTGCATGTTGGTGGGGCCGAAAAGATAAAACCACTAATAGTTTCCCACCTTCATCGGGCGCCTTCCAAACCAAAGACGGTTTTAAGGAAAAGCCAGCAATTCCATTCAGGAAGCAACACGTGGCGGAGGACGAAAAAATCAAATCGCCTTCATCACGAGGTATTCAGTGAGCTTTTTAGGCCACACAATATGAACTCCAGTCGTCGGATCAGGGAAAGAAGATCAACAGTCAGCGTTGATAGGGAAACTTTAAGGTTTCTTGGTGACTTCTCCCCTACGTGGGTTGTTTCTTAACTGTCGATTTGTTTGAAGACTGTCTTTGGTCGGTTTTGGGGAGCAGACCTCAGTTCCACTGGCCCGTTCTTGGTTCTAGGGCAGTGTAGGCCTTGTCTCTGTCTGGTTTTTGGAAGATTTTGTTGGGCACATCAGTTTTTTTCACTCCCCTTTGTGGGAGTTTGTGCCTCTGGGCATTTGTTGTAACATGTGTAACATATTTTTTTACCTAAGTTAATAGAAGGACCGTCTCTTGCTTAAGCAAAAAAAAAATTAGCATTCTATATTCTTTAAAATTTCTCTTAAGAATGAGTTTTCATGTTAAATGTCTAGTAAATTTTTATGTTAATTTTGATTGAAATGAGGTAAGAATTTATTGGAATAGTAAGTTTTAGTAATATAATTTGTTTCAAAAGTTGTTCAACACCCTAAATTTATTTATACATTATAAATCACATTTTAAACAATTTAAATTCATAAATTTAAACAATATATTAGAAATCACATTTTAAACAACTTAAATTCATAAATTTAAACAATTTATACACAGCTTTTGCATGAGTATTTATTTTTTTGTTCATAATTTCACCTTTACTTAATTTTTTTAAATGTGATAGACGTCTAAATATGAACAACAAAACGAATCCGATAGAAAATATTTTCCTTCTAAATAGTAATTTGTTGAGTAGTCTTTAAGTGATTTTTGTTGGAAAATTTAATAGGATTCATTGAAATCACAAGTTTGACATGTGAATTCATCACAATTGAAGTGCTCCATGGATTTTTGATGGTGCTGAATCCATATATACAATAAAAAAATCAGTGTAAATAATGAAATCAAGATTTAACCACAATTCTTTTCACCGAATTTAAATAAAAAATTCCAAAAAATCACACTTAAAAACTACTCTTATTCGTAAAAACAACCGCACTTAAAGTTATTTGTAAAAAGACATTTGTAGAGATAGAGAGGACATGAGCAGATTTTGGAAAATATAGGAAAGATAAAATCATATAAAAATGTAACTAGTTCACATTAGAATGACATTTGTGTTTTTTTCCTTTTGGTAAAAAAACGTATTCATAAATTCGCCAAAAATTATATCGTCCCACTTCCTATGAAAAGACAAAAACGTCTGCTCCAAATTTATGTGTGCACTTTCATTAATATCAGCTGGTGTGGAATACCAGCTGTTGTTGGGTCAGCAGCTTTGAAGTACGGAGCTGCCCTCCGTGGACGGAACGATTAGGGGTTTTACTTTACATTAACCGCTGCTTCCTTCTCCCTTTCGTTCCTTCTAATCTGCTTGCCCCAATTGGAATCATCAAACACTCTCATTTTTTTGTTTTATTTTTCCGCAATCGCCAATCACGGGTTTCCTAGCCGTGGTCCTCCAGCTTGCAGCTTTTAGCTCCATATTTTAAGCCCTTCAAATCTTGGAAACTGCAATCAACTGATTTTATTAGCACCAATTCACGTGCACATTGGGTCGCCATTGAAGCCCCGGTACGGTTTGTCGGTGATGGTGTTAAATTTAGCAGACCAGTGAGATGTTTGGCCCAGGGATTCGCTAGATAGTTGTCCTGAGACCTGCGTTGGGAAAGGGAAGACCCCACTCTTCATTATCTCTCCAATTACCCATTACGCTTCTTAGCTACTTATAAATACTCCTTCCACATCTTCCCTTCCTCTCACCATAATTGGCTTCCTCGTTCATCAGATACAGCCCTTGCCTTAGGGTATAGTGTTTTTTTGCATCGATTGAAAGTTGTGAAAAAACCCCAAATGGCTTTAGATATGATAGAAACCTATTCAGAGTCAGACCTGTCTTCTGTCTGTTCATCTGACCTATACAGTTCAGAGGGTGAAGATGGGTCAAGTCCCCTGATTCTCTCTGTACTAGCTTCTTTGCTTGAAAGAATAGTGGCCAGAAATGAGAGGCTGCTATTTTCTTCAGGGATTAGGATATTCTCAAGAGAAGACCTCTGTGTTTTCTCTGCGAGTCAAATCCCTGACATGAGCATACAGAGGTACTTGGAAAGAATCTTCAAATATGCACACTGCAGCCCTTCTGTGTTCGTTGTAGCCTATGCTTATATAGATCGCCTTATGCTCAACCATCCTGGGTTTCGCTTAACATCACTTAATGTGCACAGGCTTCTCATCACCAGTGTCATGGTTGCTACTAAGTTTCTTGATGACTTGTAAGTTCTCTCATTAAATAAGATGGTTTTGAATCCTTTACTGTTCAGATTGCCTTCTAAACAAGTAACTATGCATTAAGAGTGTTTCGAAATTCAATAGTATAGATAGTCATTATTAGGGTTTTTGGATATGAATCGTATTGAAGTTTCAGAAACATTCAACTATTCTAATAGACACTCCATCCATCATCCTCTTATTATATCGGATAAATTGATCTATTTAAAATATTTAACAGAATAGATGTTTGTGATAAGGAAAATAGTTTTGAGAAAGCTGTTAAAGCGTTTGATCTTTAAAAATTAATTTTACTTCATGTTGATAACATAGAGACAGCATTGAGGAAAATGTGAACTAAGCTATGGAAACCTTTTTGCACAAATTACATTGTTAACTTTTTCTTAACTGGTTTTTGAGTTACCTACTTTTATGCCATGAATGCAGACATTACAGGAATGCATACTATGCAAAAGTGGGAGGCTTAACAACTGATGAAATCAATAGTCTAGAGATTGAATTTCTCTTCATGCAGCGATTCCGATTGCAGGTGACAGTTAGTGTTTTCCAGAGCTACTGCTCACATCTTGAAAGAGAGATTGCTATGGGTGGAGGGTTCCAAATAGAGAGAACACTCCTCTGCTTATCCAGATCTCCATCATCAAGAGGCAATATCGAGGAAGTCAAATCATGTAGGCAAGATAAGTCCAAGAAGCAGAGAGTGGCCACCACTTATAGCTATGCTGGATGCTGAACTTGATTTTCAGAGTTATCCAATTGTTTAAAGCCCAATGAAACAAAACAAGTTTCTTCTGATTCAGCTTCCATTGCCTTTGTATATAAGATAAGAGGGCCCAGTTTAGATTGTATTATAAGATGAGAAGGCTTTCAGATGAATTCAGACATCGTACCTGTAAACAGAGTATCTATGATAACCAGGTAATCCTCCTCAAGAAGCCAAGTATGGTTAAAGGCTGGAGGCTTACCTCACGAGCATCAATCCACAGAAAAATTGGGAGGTACTCAGAACTCCCTCTTGAAGCAATCCAGGATTCAGCCCTCCAAGGATCAACCATCATTGACCAAGAAGCACATGGTTTTCCTAGAGCATGATCACATCTGGAGAATTTGTCTGTACAAGATACTTGAGGGCTTCTAATTTTGGGGTACCCCTAACCCCTAACATTGAAAGAAAGGAAAATCATGGAGTAACCTTTACTCAAGCATTCCCAGGCATCCCCAGGCATCGAAGGGTCTCCAAAATTGTAGCCTGTTTGCCACTTCTCACTTCATTTTGAGCTTGCTACTAGGCAAGTCATATATAAGATTAGATCACTTTTATCTTCAATGTGAAAACATTGAACCAAACGCTGCTTCAACAAAAACACATTATATGACATTCAGAGAATGTTAGAAATAGAAATTGTAATGGAGGACGAGGCAGAGGGACCGAACAAAACATTTGTTTAATTACAAAGTGCAACGTGCAGGTTTAATAATAAATTATTGAGTATACAGATTAACAATTGAGTTTTAAAAACAAAAATTTGTCACGATGGTCTTAGCCCAACAACACATGAGCTTCTCATATCTACACATAAAAAATATCAAGAAGTCCATAATTTGCACTGGATAGAGAAAAGGTGGAGATCGAGCATACATATAGTAAAACCATAAGAAGGTACAACTTCCAAATTGACTCTTTATCTTCACAATATGTATGATGTGTGAAGTGTTTATACTTAGTCTGATATTTTGAAAATTTATAGATTTTAGAATATTTCAAAATTTTACAATTCAAGAGTCTATAAAATATTAGAATCCGTAAAAAAAATACAATCCCTACCACCTTAATTTGTTTCCCAGGATATCAAACAACCAGATTTTGTGTGCTGAAGTTTCCATAATCTTTCCTTCCACCGACCTCTTTTAGTTTATCATTTTCTATTTGACACTGCCATCACCGACACGACACTGACATGGTTCTGTAAGCAATATATATATATATTTTTAAATAGAATGTGACTTTTATATATATATGCAGTAGTCTATAACGCGATTTTTTGAAAGCTGTATTGGCGGGGATTTTCCGGTCAAAATCCAGTAGCAATTCATTGGAATCCCAAGTTTGATAGCTAGTTTCTGCACAATTAATGGCTCCCAGGGGTTTTTCAGGGCGCTGAATCCAATATGAGTTTAAAAAAACCATTTTAAATGGCTATAAAAATTTTAAAAAAAAAATCAAGATTTACCTCATTTCTCCGCCGGATTCCGTCACCGGAATCTCAAAAAGTCGCATTATAGACAACTCCTATTATGATATTATATAATATATATATTATATTATATATATTAAATAATTGAATTTGGACTATCACACCAGCTTAATTATGCATTCTGAAACTAGTTTTTCTTTCCTTCTGAGATTCCAAGGTTCGAATTTGACTATCACACAGCTTAATTATGCATTTTCTGAAACTCAGTTTCTTTCCTCTGAGCATCCAGGTTCTTCTTCTTGCCTTCCTTGGTCTTTTCTTTGGTTTTTTCCTTGGGGTGTTATAATGTCTTTTCCTCTAGCACAAGGACAACCACCCCTTGAGCTATGATCCTAGGTCAACCTTGGTAAGGAACCCATCCTCAAACAGTTGTGTCCGTAAGACTTGACAATTATTAATATTATTATTATTATTTTATATTTTAATTGGTAAAATAATATTTATATATTTAGTAGCTAAATCTCTATCGTAAACATTATTTAACAATATTACTTATTCATTACTTATTTCACTATTTTTAAAAATAATTCAAAAAAAATTAAATTGACTTTTTGAAACAAAAATTCGAAACTTAAATTATATTAAAATTAATCAATTATAATATTTCATTTAAAAAAAAAAATAAATAATAAAAAATTTCAATATTATAATTAAATTCAATTATTTTGGTTTCAGTTTCATAATATAATGGCGGAAAGTTTATAACATTAGAGGATAAATAACCAAAAGAGGAAGGAAATATATTTTCTAATAATTTTTTTAAGTAATTGTATCTCTATATTATTTTATTAAATATATTTTATTATAATTCTATATTTTTTATTAATATATTATTTATATTATTATAATATTTTTTATTTTTTATTTAATAAAAATAATATTTTATTTTTTTTATAAAGGGAAAAAAGAAAAACATAATTTTATTTATGCAAATAAAAATTACATAGAAATACATGAGTGTGTATGCATTATGATATTCATAAAGTATATAGAGCAAAAAAAAGTATATAGTCCTAGATCATATAACAACAATAACCCTATTAAACAAAATCATCTAAAGCTCACCAACAAGTGAGTGTATTAAAAAATACGAGAAAGAGCCAATATAGTCCATATGTAACTAGATAGTAGCAGTGCCAGAAAAAACAAAGTGCAAAAATAAAAATATAAAGAGGAGGACCACAATCTCTTGAGATCAAATCATGAAAGTTGTCTGAATGTTGAATCACAGTGCGAGAGGATGCATGCAATAGCTATTGAAGCCATGCAGATTCAGTAGAAGGGCCCTATTAGGGACCGATTTGTGCCTCCATAGATCTACATTGATCCCCAAATTGCCGAGTGAAAGAACAATTTAGAAAAAGGTGATAAATAGATTCTCCATAGGCTTGACAAAGAGCACACTAACCAAGACTGACAAAATAATGCCTTTGAAGAACTTCATACATCAGGACCTTCATGTTCATAATAGACCACATAAGAATCATTGCCTTTGGGGGGGATTTTGATTTTCACACAAGTTTCCACCACCATTGTGTGGCATTGGGAAGTCGTTCAGATGAAATAAAGTGTAACCAACTTTTGGTGTATATATCCACTTTTTGCAACGGCCCAAACAATTTCATCACCCTTGTTTGTGATACAAAGATGACTAGCCTTTAAGGCATTGATATAAATATTTCATTGTTCAATGAAGTGTGCAGGAATGCCCAAATCGACCATTGATCTCCACCCTTGACACCATATGGATGTAGTACTTGGGTTCACAATCTGCGATTTTTGAAATCCCACTATCGCAAAGAAAATAAATTAAAGGGGTTAGGAGGATATGATCATGATGAGATCTCGATCATGGGTCCAGACCTAGACAAACTCGAAGACCTGATCCGACCTGCCACATAAGATCACTGCGAATAGTTTCAAAAGTATTCAATAAATCTCTCCAGATTACAAAGATATTTTGACGACGGTTATCTGGTTGTCACACCCAATCCTCCACCGTAAGGGGTGATATATATTTGTCAATAACAGCCATGGTCCAAAACTCTAAGTAGTGAGAAGATGTGAGCCACATTTAGCTGTTAGAACATGAGAAAAATGGAAAATCTTCTTTATACCCCAATCGTTGAATGCCTTTGGCTTTGTTATTTTGTCCCACCCCAACAAGGGGAGAGTGGTCTCATAATTGGAACCATACCATAACATTCTATAAAAAACCCTCCTTATATGCTCTAAAATTCCTTTAGGGATCCAAGCCAGTGAAAACTAATAAACAATAAACAATAAACAAATACTATTATTATTATTATTAAAAGATTATTTATACATAATCATCTTTCAAAAACCTAAAATATAATTGTAAAAAGTTATATAGTTTATATATGTTATTATTAGAAAGATAAACATCATGTCTATTTATAATATATTAATTTAAAATAAAGTATGGAAATCAATATTTTATAATCTATTTAAAATAAAGATTGATATCTAACTGAAATGGGTTGGAAAAAAGAAAATCAATGAAGAAAAATAACAAAAAAATATGATTAATTATATAAGACTTGGTATGAAAGAAGATAATAGAAAAGCTAGACAAATGGTACTAAAAAAGATTTCATAAGCAAAAACAACTAACCCAATGATTATATACAAAGAACGACACAATAATTATATATAGAGAATAATATCATTTCTTAGAGAAAATATCTATTCACAATTCATATAATTTGTCATTTCAATATATATTCTGAAGTCTATATCTATTTTTCAAATAAAGAAAAATAAAAACAGAAATACATGTGATACTACATTGTGTTAAAATGGAAGAAACAATAGAATATATTCTCGAACTGTGCAGCTCACAGGTGAGGAGCTTCTCCTAGAGATTGCCTTTGGCAAAATGCTCTACATTGATCATTATTCATCAAGAATATATAAGTTTACATGAGAATAGGAGAGTTATAACTAACACCTAGAAAGTAGGAACTAATTCCTAAACTAGGACGCATGCACAACTAATGAACATACTCTCTCCAATAATACATATTCTCCATTAATTCCAACACCCCCCTTAATGGAGAAAGGGTTCACTAGTACTCCTAACATCTCCCTAAACATTTCAAATTTAATCCTCCCAAGGGGCTTGGTAAAAGTATCTGCAGCATTATCACAAGTATTACAATATTCAATATAAATTTCTTTTGACTAAACCTTCTCTCTAAGAAAGGTGAAACTATGTATCAATATGCTTTGTGTTTTTGTGAAACATGAAATTGTTTGTAAGTTTGATTGAGCTTTGGTTTTCACATTTGATAACTATACCAATTTTTTGTTCTTCTCCAGCATCGTGGAGAAGTCCCCTCAACCAAATTGACTCAAACATTGCTACACACATTGCTTGATACTTTGCTTCTGCTGAAGATAAGGATACAATATTCTTCTTCTTGTTGCTCCATGAAATGATCTTGGACCCAATGCTGAAAGCATAACTTGTTATGGGTCATCTATAATCCAGATTTCTGACCCAATCTAACTATGGAAAACATGTCAATCTAACATCAAACAAATAAGTATATTTAATTCCAAAGTCTAAGGTTCCTTGAAGATACCTTAAGACACCTTTTGTTGCCACTCAATGACTCTCAAGAGGTTTTGACATGAACTGACTCAAAATGTTGACTGCAAAAGCTAAGTTTGGTCTAGTTGTGGTCAAATAAATCAAACTCCCACCTAGCTACCTATCCAATGTTTCATCCACCTCCTTAGAACCATCATCATTCTGAAGTTTGACATTCTGCTGTAAAGGCATTGAGGCAGCTTTGCACTGATCCATTCTAAACTTTTTCAATAAGCTCCTAAGATACTTTCCTTGAGATAGAAAAGTCTAGCCAGAATCCCTCAAGACTTCAAGACCCAAACAATAGTGTAACTCTCCAAGGTCTTTCATCTCAAAAACCTGTGACATTTGCATTTTGATTTCTTTAATGAGCTCATCATCATTCCCTGTAATAATAAGATCATCTACATATAAAAAATCAAAACAATTTGCCCTTTTTCATCAAACACAGTATACAGATTTGGGTCGTTCTTGCTCCTCTTATAATATACTGTAAGAAAAATGAGTCGATTTTTTCATACCATGACCTGGGTGCCTATTTTAAACCATATAATGCCTTTTTTAATTTGCAAATTAAATGCTCTTGCCCCTGGTTGATAAAATCTTCAGGTTGTTTTAAATAAACCTCTTCTTTCAATTCTCCATTTAAAAATGCAAACTTCACATCTAGTTGGTGTAGACTCCAATGATGTTTTGTAGCTAAAGCTATCATTATTCTAATAATATTTAGCTTAGCTACTAGACCAAAGGTTTCGTTCTAATCAATTCCTTCTCTTTGTGAGTAACCTTTATGATCCAGGTGGATATTGGTGGCCACCTGCTTATTCCACTTAGACCCCCACCATTGTTTCTTTCAATTTTTCAGTTTCCTTATTTGTAGCACAATTTACTATTTTTGGCAGTTTTTCGGGTCCTGAACTTCCGGAGCCGTTTTGAGGCCCTAAATGACGTTTTTTGGGAAAACTGGGACCAACATGGCTAGTAGACCGATGTTGGTCATTCAAAAGTTCTATTCCTCAAATAAAAATTTCTAATGAGGTGTTGTGCACATCAAATAGAGATCGCATGCCAAAGTTATGACCCCGGGAAGTTGATGTACCAATTTACCGAACCAGGGCCTATAGTTTGGCGCTTCATCTCCTAGGGTTAGGTTTTTGGATGTTTAGGGTTTTCCATTGTTTGTCAATAATAAATAGGCCTTTGAGCTTCATTTTAACACAATTCAGAGGCATGTAGCCACCACATATCTCTTCAGAGATAAGCTACCGTTGACCGAACTAGTCTTATTTCCATTATGTTTGTAAGCACATTTCAGTATTTGATATTAATGAAATGAAGTGTTATTTCTACTGCATCTTTGTATTTATGGTTATATCTATAATTTGTTGCATTCTTATTTAAATTTGGATCAGTGGTATCAGAGCGGTCTGCTCTTTCTTTGTTTTTCTTTGCATGTCCCCAACAAGGTTGGGATATAAGGAGTTAGGGCTCAATCTGGTTGAACCTTTGCAAGATCAGCCTCGCAAACCCCGACGGCCACCCATGGGGGAAGAAATAAAGACAATGAGGCAAGAGATCCTATCAAAATATTGCTCGAGGAGGCCCTTGAGAAACAAAGGAACACGATGATAGATAACTTTTCTCAAATCCTTCAACGGTTGCCCACGGACGGTGCATCCACATCCAGCGGCCACTCTAGAGGCTCCACTCCTTTTAAGGTACAAGTAAACTTTGACATTCCCATATTTGAGGGTCAAATAGACGTAGACGCTGTAGATAAATGGTTAAATCTGCTAGAAGGATATTGTTTTGTTCATGATTTTTACATCTGAGAAAAGATTACTTTTGCTCTTCTCAAAGCCGACCCCCATGTCAAGGATTAGTGGGAAACCTACTGTGAGTAGAAGGATGAAAGTACAACCTCACTATTTTTAGTCGCACCCACTTAGAACTCATTCCGAGATGCCACCAAGGAGTAGTACTACCCTGTCGAGGGCTATGAGGATAAATACATAAAGTGGACAACGCTGCGGTAGGGAAGGGACCAAGATGTGCCAGAGTTTACCAATGTTTTTCATACCCTTCGTACGAAGTTGGGTATCAAGGATTCTAAGAAACATTTGATACTCAAGTACCGTGACTGCCTACACAGGTACATCCAAGACAAGATGGAGTTCCTGGACATCTCCTCGCTTGACACGGCATACCGATACGCCGTCAAGATCGAGCAGAAGTTTAAAAAGAAGAAGCGAGACTTTGGATCCGCAAATCTGAAGCAAGGGAAAGGCGCCCCCAAACCACAGAACAAATGAAAAAGCCAAGGTGGGGCGGCCCAGGACAAGCTGCCAAAGCTGTAAGCAAAGAACAACATCGCGAACCCGAAGAAGGACACGGGAAAGTGGTGTGAGTTCCGTAAGAGCTCCACTCACAACACAAGTGAGTGTTGGGCTAAGCAGACACTAGTGGCCGAGCTGAAGGCTTCAGAATCAGATGCATGTTCTGACTCTGAGTTTGAAACCGACAAGGGGAATGACAAAGGGAAGTAGATTATTGATGCAGAGCCCAACGCCACAGTTGCCACCATGAAGATCTAGAAGGAGGAACCAAAAGATCCAGAGGAGGAGGAGCGCCTCTTCCACTCCCAGATGTGGGTAAAGGGTTCCCCACTACAGTTTATTGTTGCCAACAGGAGCCAAAAGAACCTCATTTTGGCAGAGATCGTGAAGCAGTTGGGCTAACCGACCACAACACACCCACACCCGTACACCATCAGGTGGCTTCACCAAGGAAGGTATCTTTGTGTGAGCTAACAGTGTCACCTTCCATACAACATCAAGCCCTTCCACGATGAGGTATTATGTGACGTTTCTCCCCTTGATGTTTGTGATGTATTATTAGGCCAACCATACTTGTGGAAGTGACTTTGGGAAATAAGTTTTACAGGATACCAGAGGTAGCGTTGCCTACCGTCATCTCTTTGGTTACTGCAAAACAATGTAGTAAGCTCATTTCCAAAACTAGGAAATTTGTTTTTCTTGATGATACGTCCTCAGGGAAAGAAGAAGACGGTAGCCACGATCTCCAGATAGGGCCCCTCTACATGAAAAAAACAGATGGGAAAGGTCATGAAGGAGTATGAGGACATCTTCACCTCTCACACAGGGGTGCCTCTGCATTGTCAGGTCAAGCACTCCATTGATCTGACCCCAGGTGCATTGCTTCCCAATGGACCAATCTATCGGCGCTCTGTTCTGGAGAACGACGAAATCAAGAGGTAGATTCAGGAGCTTCTGCATAAAGGTCACATCCCACCGAGTTCATTGCCCTATGGGAGCCTACTTGTGTTGGTACAAAAGAAGGATGGGACTTGGAGACACTGTATTGACTATCGGGCGCTGAATAAGATCACTATTCGAAATAGGAACCTGATCCCACAGATTGATGACCTTCTGGACCAACTCAAGGGGGAAAAATATTTCAGCAAGATGAACTTGAAGTCTGGATATCACCAGGTACTAATCAAACCCTCCAAGCCAAGGAGGGCCTTTTTGAATGGTTGGTTATGCCTTTCAATTTGACGAATGCTCCTGCAACCTTCATGAGGTTGATGGATGACATCTTGCAGCCATTCACCAACTCATTTGTAGTGGTATACTTGGATGACATCCTTATCTTTAGCCAGAGTTGGGAAGAGCACCTCCACCACATCTGGCAGGTTCTCCAAACACTGTGGCATCACAAGTTGTGTGCCAATTTGTAGAAATCCATTTTTGGCATGACCCAGGTTCAAGATCTGGGATACATTATTGATGAACGGGGGGTGCATGTGGATCCAACCAATATCCAAGTCATTCGGGATTGGCTAGCCCCAATCACTTTGATAGAGCTCCACAACTTTCTGGGTTTTGCTAATTTCTACCATAGGTTCGTGTTGGGATTCTCTCATATCACTCGGCCCTTGAATTAAGTCACCAAGGGAGGAGCAAAAGAAAAATTATTTTGGTCTGAATCTCAACAGAAGGCATTTGCAAAGTTGAAACATCGCCTCTGTTCTGCACCAGTGCTCACATTACTAGACTTTCAACAACCATTTGAGATCGAAACAGATGCCTCTGACTATGCTATTGGGGTAGTCCTTACTCAATAGGGGAATCCAGTGGCATACCGTAGTGAGACACTTTCAGACACAGTCTGGAAGTATCCCACTTATGAAAAAGAGATATATTCCATTGTGTAGTCCTGCCGATAATGGAATCATTACATTTTTAGGAAGGAAACAATCATCCACACAGACCATTGGCCCCTACAGTTCATACAGACGCAAGGGAAGTTGCAAAATGAACACTATCAGAAGTTGTCCACATACCTGCAACAATTCCATTTGAATATCAAGTATAATAAGGGCAACACTAATATTGTTGTAGACTACCTAAGCTGACCACCGATCATATTGTTAACCACCGTGCTCAACTCTTATGGGCACGAGACCTCTAATTGGCCACTTCTCTGCAAAAACGACCCAGTATTCAGCCACACATACCAGACGCTCTTCAAGGATCAGCAAGTTCCAGATTTTCACCTCCAATATGCTCTATTATGCCACCTAGGACACCTTTGTGTTCCTTCAAGCGAGTGTGCCAATATGATTTGGGAAGCACACTATAGTCAGGCTGTTGGGCATTTCAGGGTCAAGAAAATGGTGGAAGTACTGCATAAGTATTTCTATTGGCCGAATCTTTGCTAGGATGTTAGGAAGTACATCAGATCCTGCACTTACTGCGTCATTGCTAAATCAACCATCAAGAAGCAAGGCCTCTATACTCCGTTGCCCACCCCTAGTTGACCTTGGGAATCCATCTCTATGGATTACATGTCGGTCCTTCCTCTACAAATCATGGCAACGACTGTGTTTTTGTGGTCGTCGACAGATTCTTGAAGATAGCCATTATGGAGGCCTACAAGAAGAATATCATAGCAGCCACTACTAAACTCTTCTTTGAATGAGTGTGGGTACACTTTGGGATCCCACAGTCTATCATCTCATATCGGAACAACAATTTCCTCAGTAAATATTGGTCCAGTCTCTGGTCGATGTTGGACACCAAGCTCACTAAGTCCACAACTTTCCATCCCCAAACTGATGGCTAGACAGAGGTCATCAACAAGATGATCGTACACATTATGCACATGTACAACTCAAACAATCCACACACATGGGATGAGAGCCTCCCCTATGTCTAGCACAACTATAATTTGGCTCTCCACAACTCCACTGGCCACAACCCTTTTCAGGTGGGCTTGAGATTCCAACCACTATGCCCCATTGATGTGGCCATACCATTTGCAACTACTCATGCAGATTTGGATCATGTCCAGTCCGATTTTGATAAGGCAAACAACTTCATTGATCACATCCAACATATCCGCCAGCAAGTCCATGATATTCTACAGAAATCAAACAGCGACATGATCAACATCGGGTGCCACACAAGTTTCAGGTGGGCGACATAGTTTGGTTGCATTTGCAGAAGGAACATCTTACCAGAGCCTATCGAAAACTCAGACCACTCTTATATGGTCCTTACACCATTACCAAGGTTGTGGGAGACAATGCATTTGAGCTCAACATTCCCCCATTTCTTGTCCTGTACCCAATGTTCAATGTGGATGGCCTTCGACCATACTTCCCACCATTGTTAGACACATCGAACATTGCAGAAAAACTCACACTTACAGAGTTAAATCCAGATTGCATGGAACAAGCCACAACTAATCAAATCATGGAAACGTAGATCATGAACCCCCAACAACAAAGGATACAACTATATCAAGTTGTCAAAGCAGGTCAACTCCTTCACCAAGGCAAGTGGCTCACCAGGGACCAAGTTCAGCAAAAGTTTCCTCATCTCATGGAGGAACTCAACACAATGGGGGCCATTTCTTCCTAAGGGGGGAGGAATGATCCAGGTGGATTTTAGTGGCCACCCACCTATTCCACTTGGACCCCCGCCATTGTTTCTTTCAATTTTTCAGTTTCCTTATTTATAGCACAATTTACTATTTTTGGCAGTTTTTTGGGTCCTAAACTTTCGGAGCTGTTTTGAGGCCCTAAACGATGTTTTTTGGGAAAAATGGGATAGATCTTTTGAACGAGGTGTTATGCATGTCAAACGAAGATCGTATCCCAAAATTACGACCTCGGGAAGTTGCTGTACCAATTTACCCAAACAGGCCCATAGTTTGGCACTTCATCTCCTATGGTTAGGTTTTTGGATGTTTAGGGTTTTCCATTGTTTTTCAATAATAAATAGGCCTTTGAGCCTCATTGTAACATAGTTTAGAGACATGTAGCTGACACATCTCTTCTTCAAGATAAGCTACCATCGCCCAAGCTAGTCTTATTTCCATTCTGTTTGTAAGCATATTTGAGTGTTTGATATTAATAAAATGAAGTGTTATTTCTACTGCATATTTGTATGTATGGTTATATCTGTACTTTGTTGTGTTCCTATTTAAATCTGGATCACTTTAGCTACTAGCCTAGCTTTGTATTCATCTACACTACCATAACATTTAAATTTAGGTTTATATAACCGCTTGCAACCTATAGATTCTTTCCCTTCTGATAATTCAACTAAATATTAGGTTTTGTTTTTAAGTATTGACTCATATTCCTCTTCCATGGCTACCCTCCATTCATCATATTGAATTACTTCTTTATATTTTGAGGGTTCAACAACATTTAACATACTAGTTATATTAGCATGATCCCTATATCTTGCTGGCAATTGAGTTTGCCTACCTGATTTCCTTAGTGGTGGACTTGCCTCAAATATGTCTTGCTTATTCCTTGGTGGACTTGGCTTGCTAAATGTACCTGCATCACTTGATTCTTCCTTTTGATGTTGTTGTCATTGTTGTTGCTCATGGTTGTCCCTTGTTTCATCACTTCCATCATCCACCAGCAAAGGCATGTGCCACTCTTCATTGCCTTTATCATCAACCTGCTCATGGAATACTACATCTCTACTCGCAAGCACTTTATGAGTAGAGGGATTAAACAATTTATAAGCTTTAAAGTATGTACAATACCCAACAAAAATGCATTTAATGGCCTTTGAATCTAGTTTCTTCCTATCCTCTTTTGGAATATGAGCAAAAGCTTTCAAGCCAAATACTCTTAAATGATTAACTGCAGGCTTAAAACCTAATAAAGCTTAGAATGGAGTCTTAAAATCAAGACTTTTTGTTGGACACCTATTCTTTAAATACACTGCAATATTTATTTCTTCTACTCTTTCCCTTTTAACATGTTGCATGCACACTCCACAAGGGTTCTATTCTTCCTCTTTGCAACCCCATTTTGTTGAGGAGTGTGGCTTATTGTGAACTGTTGAACTATCCCATGGTCCTTGCAGTATTTGATGAAGCCACTCTGCTTGTATTCTCCCCCTTGATTCGAGTGGAGGATTTTGATGAACTTCCCTATCTGTTTTTCAACCATGCTTTTGAACTCTTTAAAGGATTCAAAAAAATGAATCTTTTTTTCTGAGAAAATATACCCAGGTAAATCTTGTGCAGTCATCAACAAATAATAAAAAATAATAGGCACCTCCTAATGACCTTGTCTGCATCGGCCCACATATATCAGTGTGCACAAGGTCTAGTATATCTCTCTTCTTTCTATCTAATCTTGAGGGAAAATCATCCCTGTGCATCTTCCCAAGAGCACATGCTTCACAATCTGTTATGCCCCTATACTACTAGTGTAACCCCTTATTGTTATCAGTACAACTCCCTTATTATATTGTTGTACCCATGTAGTCCCCATAGAAGCCCACTATTGTTATTATTGTGCCCTTACATTATTATTGTTATGTCGGCTTTGATTATATTATGACCCCTTAGACTTCTTATATATAAAAGGAGGTCTTTCATTTGTATCAATCAAGAATTGTTCATTTATGTAATGTAAAGGAGGTTTCCCCCTCGAAGAGGCTGAATTCTAAAGCGTTGATCTATCTTTTCTATCTTTTTGTGAGCTGGTTTCATAACATTTGGTATTAGAGCTTTGGACTCTAAGGTTTCGCTGCTCCAAATAGGTCATCGTGGAATTTTCGTTATAACTCTTTTCCTGCGACGTTTCAGAAGCGAAAAAAAAGATCCATTTGAGACAAAATCACATTGAATCTCGGGTCCAAATTTCAGAGATTTTCGCGCTATATTTGCGGAGATATGATCTGAGGAAGTTGATATTTTTGCAGACTCTTGAATTACATTCCAAACAGGTGACCTTGGAAAAATCGTCATAACTTTTTTTTTGAGCATCAGATTGAAATTTCGTAAGAAGTTACAGAAAGAGGATGGACTGTAGTTTCCTATATATATTTTTTATACTCGAAGGTCAAAACAGTGACACGTGGCACCTCATACAAGTTTGCTCTTCTGAAAAGGTATATAATCAGGTCATCTTGGGAGATTGTGCATAACTCTTTCTTGGAGAATCTAATTTCGATCCGATTGCTGGTATTGGAAAGAGGACATAGAGAGCTACTGCAAGTTGCAATTTTAGAATTGAAATATTCAAAATTACAGAGATACATCATATTCAGTATCAAGTGCCTACAAAGTGAAAAAAATGTGTGTATTTTTTTTAATATTTGCATAAGATTGGTTTAAAAAATTAGTTTGAAGGAATTCAAAGGGAATAGTGAAGAGTTATTATCGGTAATTGATGCCCTGAAGAAAGAAAATGGAAACACCTAGTAAACAACTTGAAAGCTCTAGCATGACTCATGAAGAAGAGGAAGAAATAATACATGATATATCAAAATTACAAGACCAAGTGCAACAAATGTCACTCTCACA